>JALIZH010011350.1:0-33580 GCA_030522465.1 Rhipicephalus appendiculatus
CGCGTACGAGACGAGATTCGTCCGATTCCACAATGCAGAGCTCACTAATGACGTCGACAGAAAGGCGGCACGAAGGGACGATCCCTTAGGGAGATGGAAAAATGTTGAAACACACTTCAATTACCATTGCTAGCACACCAGGAGAAGATTTTCGTCTTTCATTTCTTTCGTTGTTTGTTGTCTTTTTTTTTTCCTAGCAAAATGATAAAGCCTCTTTTTTTTGAAATAGGAAGCGATCTGTTTTTCCCTCGTGTCAAAACTAGTTTGAACAAACAGCCAACCGAGAAAAAAAAAATAATAAACAGGAAAATCTTCCGAATTACCCCATCTAGTTATCGCACAGGTCACTACGTCAAAAAAAAAAAAACTAATGAAGAAGATAAACGCTTGTTTCAACAGGAAAAAAAAAATGAAGCCAGAAGCTTCGTAAAAGGGAATGCTAACCGGCAAACACAGAAGAAAGTCATAAAGGAGCGAAAAAACGATCATTCTCACAAAAATACAACCAAAAAAAGAAAGAAAACATAATAAAGAAAATTCGGCGACGAATGGGAAAGCAGCGAAGAGGGGAAAGGAAAAATTTCCGCCCTGGAACGCGTAACATAGGCGACCTGGCTAGAGAAAAACAAAAAACAAAACAAAAAAAAAACAACAAAGCATTGTGAGGCGATACAAAGCTTTGCCCTATGCGTAGGGGAGAAAATTGCGACAACCTCCCTACAGCGCCCGTAATTTTTGCGCTTAGTTTATGGGTTTTTTTTTCTTTATACTTCAGCGGTTGGTTTACCCAGGACGACCATAAAAGCGCGCAGCGTGGCAAGAACCGGGCGATACATGGTATAGGCACGCGGCCTATCCGATGCGCGTGCCAGACGTAATTGGAGATTTTTCATTCTTACTTCTTTTAATCCCGTGCACGTTAGAGCTCGACGCGCCAGCGCGCCGCTCTCCTGAGGAAATTGAATTATCGGAGACCCGATTAAAGGCTGAGTCGGAGATTACAGAAACATACGCTCTTTGTTTTTTCACAGTTTTTTTTTTTTAAACAATGTGAGAGGACCCCGTCGACGAATATAACAACCCTGTTTTTCTGAGAGAGACTTTAGGAGCGGAACTTGATAATAGTTTTGAGGTTCTGCTTCCCTGCTACACGCTTCAATTTCTCTTCATTTCCCTAAACCGCACTATGAATATTCGCTGGCTAGAGACGCTAACGTTAACTACACGACGGGATTGCTTCAAACTAAGCGCATATAATCGCATTCAAGCTTTGGTAAAAAATTATTTCCAACAGAAGAGGAATCCTGCCTTCCCGCAGTAACACCAACTTTAGTACGTAAAAAAGGAATTATTTTTTTTTAACAATTATGCAAACCAAACACGAAAAAAAAGCATTTTTATTCAATAACCAGCGGAGAAATTGCATTTTTATACACATTACAATAAAACAGATCAGCAGTAAATGACACCACGTAATTAACAAAATGTAAATCACGATTAATTAAGCAAGGTTGACCGAATAAGCCTTAGCAATTTAAGCACGATGCGTCGTGTCACACGCAAGAAGCTTGACAAAGAAAAGAAAAGGAACTTCATATGCTACTATCACACATTATGCGATAAATCCATACAAAAATGTAAATTCTCGGCCCAATTTCGTGCCATCTGTAATCAAATATTGCCCTCTGTGGAGATATTAACAACCACATACGTAAGTACACGTACAAGCAATAGGTATATCAGAACAAGTACATAAACTCACTAGAGCAGGCGCGCGCTAGCGGTGCAATTTTGTGTACTTAGCTGCTCGGATGACTTCACCCATTTTTAAATGCGAATGCATTTCATAGTCGGGCTATGTCAGGCATCCGGCGTTGTGCGGCGTTGGCGTTGTCCGCGGCAGGTGTTATCTCTCCGCTCTCACTCCCTCTCCCATAGCAACAGCTGCGGGCGCGCGCGCTTATCCTCACCCCTAGCAATCGGAGCAGGTGGTGCGGGCGGGTAGCGGAGAGTGAGCGGAGAGGAGGAGCGCGCTCTGGTGCGTGAGGGCGCTCGCATCGCGGGAGCTCGGCGGAGCTATATATGAAAAAAAATTTTTAAAAAAAGTAAATAAAAAAAATAATAAAAAAACTGAAAAAAAAGCAAAAAAGAAAAAAAAACAGGCGCTGCGCCGTGCTCCCGACCGGGCTGCAGAAATTAGGCGCCTTTTCCTTCTTCGAACCACAACCACCATATATAAATGGAGTGAAGCGCGCGCGAAATGCATTCGCATTTCCTCACGATTCCCTTCGGGGAGGTAGGGGTTTTTGTTATTTTTCTTTCACGTCGAACAAGATTACGGTTCCATTGGCGTGCACATGTTTCTGTTGATCTGCTGAGGATTAGCAGTTTTTAAGAATGTCCTGCTACATAAAGCACCTCGCTCATCGCTAATCCCCCTATTTCACAGCATTACCCTGGTCGCTAATTTCGGACTCAAATAAAAAAAAAAAAGGAAAAAAAGAGGGGTAGGGCCAAGGGAGTCGTTCGATAATCCACTCCTACTGAACACTCTAGGCGTACAAAAAAAAAAACAGTGAACTGGAGTTAATCTGCGTGTAGTATTTCCATCGTAGCGTCGTATCTCTAAATAAATCATATAAAAGAAAACACCGGACGGGAGTGGCACCACGTAAGTAAGATAAGTGGAATAAAGCGATGAGATTGCGAGCGGGTTAATCTCATCATTACAACAAAGGCATCGAAACGCCAGAAGAAGGGCTTTTATCGCTTTATTTTTTTATTTTTTTTATTTTTGCTAATGAGCACTGCTTCATGCCAGTTGATTACAGACGGACCGGTACAAGAGGTATATGGAGTCATTAACAGAATCAACTATAGATCGCCATAAAAGTGCCCCGAATATTCCAGGCGACGCATCAGTTGCCCCGCAACAGAGAAACACTATACTCCGTCTCACACATCAGGTGCAACGCTGTGAAGGCTGGCGAGGCTTCTAGCAGTAGATGCGTTCGCACCAAGAAATAGTCCGATGATTTCGCCACACGTAATGTGATTTCTTTTCGTATTTAGGTAGAGTATTAAATGGAGATGCTTTGAGCCTCAGATAAAAACAAACCCCTTTACACGGCTGTCAATAGGTTGTTCTGGACCGCTTATAGCGTCTCTTCTAGTTGTTTTTTTCTTTTTTGTATGTGTGTGTATTTCATTAGAAGATTGTAGAGACGAATCACGCGCGGGCTCTTGCAGGGCTCGCGCGAGCGTTTACAACGACGGAAGTCAAGCGCGAGACTCGCGTACTCGCGCATCTTGTTCCCCGAACTTCTCGCATAGCTTACGCAGCGTTGCACCTGTTGTATGAAACAGTATAGTATCGTCCTAAACTGAAACAAAACAAAAAGCAGCTCCGCTAACGTGCAACGTGGGGAAGCGCGAAGCGCCGGTGTTTCCCATAGACACACGTCAATAGCAATGAGAGGATAGTGTGCTCTCACTGCTACAGACAGCGTCCATCGCAGAAACAGAGCTTTTTCCTGAGCCAACGCGCCGTGTCATTTGCCTCTCGGAGAAGCGCATGTGACGTTGTCTCTCGCGAGAGGGCGCGCGTTCTCGCGAGCTTTTCCTGGACGAACGCGCCGTCTTATTGGTCACTTGCTTTACCGTGACGAGCGACGACAGCAGACGCCGACAACCCGAGCGCGTAAGGTGCTTTGCACTGTTACGAGAGGCCCCAGGGTCTCTTGGGTAGCGTGACGCGAGGGCCAAAGGACTGGGCTGGGAACATCCAGGCAGTGGCAAGGCAAAAGGCAGCCAGAGAAAAAAAACGTTTAATTTAAAAAAGAGAGCAACGTATGTACAAAACGTGGACAAAGAAGCAGCCCCCGACGCTAGATGCGCCGGCCTTTTATAGGCACTAGGAGGAGGAGGGTACACCTCCGCGGTTCGGACGCGTCAAGCGTCTCTGAAGGACGCGCCCAGTGTCTATGACGGACGCACCCGGTGTCTCCGACTGACGCACCCAGTGTTTCTGCGAGGGACGCCAGCAAGGGAGAAAGCACTGCACAGGGGATCGCGTGTCCAACACATTAATGCCGCTAGGTTCTGAGGCACTTTCCCAGGTAGTTGTGCTCGGGTTGCAGCCTGTGGGAGCCTTTACGGTGGTGGGTCGCAGCACGCTCATAACAGCACCTAAAGACCATATACACTGCAGCGGAACCGGTTAAGGTGTCATTAAAAAGGAACTAAAGTTAGTTTAGATTGGACAGCTGCGCAGCTCGTCATAAAGGTTCCATGCGAATAACTCGAAGCAGCGCGAAAAAACGAACGACAACAAGGAACACACACGACAGGACTAGCGCTGTTCCTGTTGTGCGTGTTCCTTGTTGTCGTTCGTTTTTTCGCGCTGCTTCGAGTTATTCGCATCATGAACCGACTCGCCCCAAACCTACAAGTTGTTGCTAACGAAGGTTCCGTGTTTCCATGAAATGCGACTATTTACGCAAGCTGCCTACGAGCTTCGTGCAAAAGGTTGCAGGAGCGTACGAACATGTACTGAAAAAATTTAAAGAAACAAAACCCCGCCGCCTCTAATAACATATATTGGTTCCGCTGGAGTGGTCTGTTCTGTCGCTGTCCCATTTCGATTTCCGTAACTGCCGTGGCGATTACCAGCGGTCGCACAAGTGGTATATCTTCAGAAGTTCAGACATACATGCAAAAATAAAAAAAATAAAAACATTTATTCGAAGTACCGACCGGGGCCGGTCTTTTACAAGAGTGGTCCTCGGTCAAACGTCGCCGTTGCCTGGCACTAACCAAGCCACAGCTGCGCACCACCTGGTTTTAACCTTGCCTATCCGCGCATGCGCCGCGCAGCAGCCGCCGCCAAGCCATGCCGAGTTTTCCCGGCGTGGCTTGGCGCCGAGTTTGCCCGGCGTGGCGCGAGCCGGGTCGAGCGACGAAAGGCCCGCGCTTCTACCCGGGTTGTCACAACCAGGTTTACACGTGTTTCTGACACTGGAGTTTGGATATTCTTTCAAGGTGTGCGACAGGCTGCGGTTCGACTCTACTCTGTCTACGCCAAGGAAAGAGCTAGCATGAAAGCCACGTTAGGCCCTTAAGGTCGACTAGCTTCGCTGTTTAAACTTTCCACGGCTAGTGTAAAATTCTTTTTTTTTTTTTTTTTAGTGTGTTTCGGCACATGCGCCTGCACTTTTTATTACTACCACCGGATCCAAGGAAACTGAACTTACGCATATATATGGCAGCAGCTTCCAATCATAAAGCTCAGCAGAGTAAGTGACGAGCCAGGGCTTCTATGCCACACGCAGCACGACACTGCATACGCCGAATGGGAATACCCAGACCGGCAGATTGCAACAGACACGCATAGTGCACGAGTCGATAGACGCGAGCCCCCCAGGCTATCGGAACGTTCACACGCGAACACCACGGAAGTCGAAACGAAAACATCGCGGTCCACTGTGTGCGATAATGCAAACACGCCGCGTTTGCAGAGACGAAAAGAAAGCTGAGAAGATAGATACGCTAGCGATGAGGTAGACAGGAATGGCGCTGTACGTGCGAGTATAAGTCTGTTCTCGAGCACACACACACGCGCGTCTGTGTGCAGTTCTGTGATGTACACATTCTTTTGCGCCGGCTTTTTTGTTCACTTTCATGCATGCTGCAATCCGTTAGCAAACACGTCAGGCAACGTTGAGAGTGGCAGGCATATAAAAGTACAAACATGAAAACCTGAAATTAAGGTGAGCGAACATGTGGCCAGTACACTATGATTTATCAATCCATGTATATATATATATATATATATATATATATATATATATATATATATATATATATATATATATATATATATATATATATACTGTGTGTGCCTACATTAGTTTCACCAGAACTTTCCTGGCTATTCGCTTAATGATATGAATGAAAGTCACAGAAATTATATTGAGGCTTAAAAAACATAAAATAAATGCCTCTGCCTGCACCACCGAGGTATACAGTGAAAAACATAACATTTGTTCTGACCTTTCCGCCAGTGACCGGCTATTATCAAAGATTAACTTGGACATCACCTTTGATAAAGGCCGTTCCCCCCGCCGAAAGCCCAGCATACATGTTGTGTGTTCCACTGTGACCTTCATTTATATATATATATATATATATATATATATATATATATATATATATATATATATATATATATATATATATATATATATATATATATATATATATATATATATATATATATATATATATATATATATATATATACAGTGAGAGAGAGAGAGAGTAGCAGAGCAAAGGAAAGCTAGAAAAGCAGAGTTACGTATAAACACGCAGAACGACGATGTCCTTGGATTAACACGAGAAAGCCAATAAAATGAAGCAAGGAAAAAAAAACAAACCAAGGCGGTGTTTATGGAGACGGCACATAATCATCCGCAGACTTGAACTGCGAAGGAAAAGAGACGTACAGAGGCAAAGCGAGAGCGGGGCCAGAACACGGAACGCACACACCTAAAATGGGGGATAAAAGGGGAAAAGAAAATAATATCGCCCCATAAAACACCGCGTGCAGTCGCGGAAAAAGCGCGCCAGGGATTAGGCCAAGTGCAGCGAACGAAAAACTAGCCGCGCGAGAAAAAGCTTGAGGTGGCAGCGAGAAAGGAAACAGGGAAAAAGATTGTAAGGAAGAAAAAGGTGTAGCTCCAGAAAGAAAGGGGGAGAAAGGAGTGGTGGAAGCGAATCAGGCTGAAGAATAACAGTGTTCGAAGCCGCGCCTTCGTTTATACGTCTTTTTCCCGGTCTTACCCACACTCCCAGGGGCTCGTGGAGTTAAGACTCAACGGGCGTAACGAAGACTAATGAAGGACGTATACGGTAGGGGCCACTTGGCGGAACGCTCAATCCGATGGGAGAAGAAAAAGGAAAGGCGTAGCAGACGACAAAGAGGACTAGCAGACGATGGAAAGAAATTGGGCAGTAGGAAAAGTACAGAAAACGACATGAGTAAGAGGACTAGGAAGAAAGCAGACGACAAAGACGACTTGCAGACGATGGGGAAAAAATTGGGGAGTGTGGAAGTAAAGGACAATGAGTAAGAAAACTGGGAAGAATAGCAGACGACAGAGGGGGGATATAGGGAAGATCAATAAGCAGAAAATATTGGGCACTAGCAGACGAGAGAGAGAGAAAGCAGGAGAAGAGCAGACGACAAAGAAAGAAGGAAAATAAGGGAAGAACAGCAAGAAGGAAATGAAACATTTAGGGACATCAGCAGACGGAAAAAATGCAAAAGTAGGGAAAAGAGGGGTAAAAAGAGAGAAGAAAGAAGATGGGGTCTGAGAAAACGAGGCCTCGGACAATGTCGTAAGTGTGCTATTGGATAATTAATGAAATCAGAGATGCGGATGAAAGGAGAGAAGTGATAAACAAATAGTGTTAGTGGCACTCGGAAGAAACTAGGCTAACGGGTTTGAGTAAATCACGTTGGGAACAGTAGTGCTCAAAGGCAACACTACCGAGAAAGCGAATTTCCCGTCACAAACGGCAGCGAAACCGAAAAGGTGCGTCTGATATTTGGTAAAGCGGGCAAGTATACGAAGAGACAGAGGAAATAGTTTGTGGCGATATGCCGGGGCACGGCATCAGACGTCCCTCATTCACGAAAGGAGCGCAGGAAACAAGGCGAGCTGAACGCGAAAGCAAATTAACAGGCGTAGGAACTGGCACACAGCCATTCTAAACACTTCGTTCAGGCTAAAGAAAGAAGAAAAAGGAAAAAGTTAACAAGACCTGTCAGCACTCGGAATTGATCGCCCGTCGCGCACGTAATGAAACATTATACCCACCGTCGCCAAATATAGACATTTAAAGACAAAGGAGCAACACGATTACCCCCGGAATCCCAAGGCTGACAAAAGCAAGAACTTGCAAGACTACGTTCATTTCTCCAATATGAGGGCGTCGTGGTTGACAAACGATGGAAAAGAAAAGGGGCTAAGCGAAAAAAAAAAGCTAAAAAAACGCACAAGAAGGAAGGAATTTCCCCGCCATTTTTTCAAGCCCTAAACGTCTCGAGCCAGTGAACGCGGCGAACTTTCATTGATAATCTTGTTTCCTTTCTTTAGTTAGAGCTGTCCCTGGTGTTGTGATTTCTTATACAAATTGTTATTGCGCTTATATGATGATATTATATTATGATCATATGATGATTATATGATATTTCTCGCTGTGATTTCTTGTACAAATTGTTATTGTGCTTATATACTTTCTTCCGTTAGACCCCCTACTAGGCTATGGCTATGGGTCTAATCAGTGCTGTGAATTTTCACGAATTGTATCAAAAACAACCTCAATAAAGTCTGAAAGCCACCACGTCTACATGTTGTGCGAGATACCTCGGTATATCTATAAAAATGAACGCTACAAACAAGCAGGGAACAAGTGGGAGAGGGCGAGAGGGCTTAACGAGAAGGTCGCAGTAAACCAGAATACCTGCGAGCTGCACACTCCAGCTCGCAACGTGATCCAACGAGCCGTCACGCAGTGGGCGAAACAAGTTACTAGTGTTACCGCGCCTGCAGACTTAGATCGATACCAATGTACAGTCGGAATCACACTTGTCTAGAGCGGTCAAGCGCGTGGTTGGGCACACCGGTGTCGTCCGCAGCTGCTACTTCACGTTAGCCACAAGCTTTTGCTCATGCTTGAATAATTGAACAAGGCCCCAGCAAGTGATATGAATAGGTTTGGTATCATTACGGCGCCGGTCTCTGCATATTTCTGCAAAAATATGCTCAGCTGAGGCGGCCGACAGGGCGCTATCAGCAAGTGTGATTCCGAGTGTACAGTACATACGATGCCAAGCTACACCGCAGCGTTTTTTTTTTTTAGATATATTGAGTCTGTGCGTTCTGTGACCTGTGCGTGTCTTTTCACGACCTGTCCAGTAGGTTTTGTAGTTTTGCGCAAAGGAAGCTGATCATCTTCAACCGACGAGCTCACTGTCAAGATTTCCTAATGGGACAAGGACGAACAACGTCACTTCCGCTCCACAGAGCAGCGGGAACGCATGCGACAGCCTTTAACATGCGTAGGAGGAATTGGATAGAAAAACCTGCGAAGGATATCGCATACCGAACATAACTCACAGGAAAAACAAAGGAAGCAGAAGTAAAGCGACGCCCGGTCTTTTGCTGCTTCGTTCGATCTGAGAGCGTGTACGGTCCTCATTTGGTCTCTACTGACACGGCGCCACTGTTTTCCCTGCTCGGAGAATAAAAAATATGAAGACAAAAGCCTCATGTCCGGAAGTATGTGCGTGTAGTATCCGGCTTTCCTCTCTAACTTAATTGCTTTATCGCGGCGTTATTTCTTTTGGATTACTGTTTTTTTTTTCGTCTGCATTCTACCGCATCGAGTTTCCGCTAGGCGACGCTACGTGACACGCTTCTTCGAAGGGACGATTCCGAGCACACGCCTGAGTGAGTATAAGCAACTTACACGCGATGGTGCGTGCGTACTGGTGAAGCTGGAAGAGAAAAATACACCAGACAACGAAGAAACCATCTTTCGCTGCCGGTACGGAAATATTCTTCATTCTCAGCTCAGACCACCACGAGCAAAGATTGGAGGATCAAACACCAGCCGTGAGAGCCGCCCATGTGCAAAGCACCTAAGCTGTCTCCTAGGTGACGGGGGCGGAAGAAGCTGCGACTCCCTCTTTTCAAAATGAATCAAAGTAGATTTTTTTCTCCCTTTCTCTATTTCTTAGTATCGGACAGTATTCGTATAACGGACACGACAATGCTTAGCTTATCTAACAAGTAATGAAGGCAGTGCGCATGAGCTTACAACTGTGTTCGCGTGTGCGTGCATACTTGTGTCTGTGCATACGTGGGTGGATGTGCATAAATATGTATATTAAATTACTAGCTGCTAAATAAGAAACACCAAACTGAGTCTAAATATCTCTATTTTCATTACGCGTAACAAATCCTTCAACATTTGTCTAGTTTCCCCACTTCTTTCATATTACAAGCGTTTAATAGAGAATCTTTATATATATATATATATATATATATATAATAGCATGCTGCAGTGTACTAAAGATTATATTTATTGATCTGAATCTGTTCCAAGAGGCGAATAGGCGTGCCACCACGGAGCGATGCTTTTTCCGATACTAATGTCATTTACGGTATTTGCACTCGCTCATTCACGAATCAGACCAATGAGCGCGAGCGCTTATATGTGTGTGTGCGTGTGTGTGTCCGCGTGTGTGTAATAATTGTTGGGGTTTAACGTCCCAAAACCACCATATAATTGTCAGACACGCCGTTGGAGAGATCCGGAAATTTCGTCCACCTGGGTTTCTTTAACGTGCACCTAAATATGAGTACACGGGCCTCAAAACATTTTCGCCTCCATCGAAACTGCGGCCGCCGCAGTCGGGATGCGATCCCGCGACCTGCGGGTCAGCAGTCGAGCACCATAAACACTAGACCAGATGCGTGCGTGCGTGTGTATGCGTGCGTGCGTGCGCGTGTGCGCGTGGAAGAGACACACGCTTCAAAGCTAAGTACTTCCGAGGCTAGGAAAAGAGAGGTGCACCAGAATCGAAGTCAAATTCGAACGGAGGCGCTCTCGGTTCCGACCTATTTGGCAGGCAGCTCTCGCGCTGTCCCGCGAGAAAACGAGAGAAAGACGAGCGACCCCCTTTTCTCGTAAAATAAAAAGAAACAAGACGGAGAAATAAATGGCAGGGAGAGACATGCCACGACAACAGCAATAATAAAACGCGTCTCTTGGAGGGCGACGAGAAACCCGGCCGGCACCCAAGGCCGTAAGGGCCAGGCTTCCGTGAAACAGGGTCGAGAAGGAGTGAGAGGAGGAGAGGAAGAAGAGGAGGTAGGAGAGGAGAAAGAGAGGAGGGGGAAGAGGAGGAGGAGAGGTACAAGAAGGCGTCGGGGGTGGTCGATTTGTGAGCTGGTGCGCGTGCGTGTGATAGAGAGGGAGAGAGAAAGAAAGAGCACTGACTGATGGTAAGGTGAGGCGAGCGGTGGAAACTGATGCGCAGCAACCGCGCGCCTGGCACTCTAGCGAACGTGCCATAGCCAACAGACGCTGGATGTAGCATTGGGAGCAACGCGGGATAAAAGTCAAGTGGGAGGAAACTCGCAACACGCCCACCACTGCGCGCCGACTCGAGAATGCTAGGTCTGGCAGAAGGGGCGTCGTAAAGAAAGACCGCGCTGGCTCGGTCAAGACGGGGGGACTGGAGAACGCCGTAGGGAAGGTTATAACGTAGAGGGCAAAAAGGGGGCCACGCCACATAAAAGGCCCGACGGAAGGAGGACGTGGAATAAAAAATATAAAAAATAAAGAAGACGATGAAAGTGGATATAAAGGGACTAGAAAAGGAAGATTGTAAGAAGGATAAAAGATGAGCATAAAAGATGGGTAAGACTAAGCAAAGGACAACGGCGCGAATGGCGAGGTAGATAACAACCCACTGAATGGACAAGTGTGCTGAAAATTAATAGAGTAATGAATAACAATGGTTCTTGAAAACAGAAAGGTAACAGAACATGATAAAAAAGGGGAGGGAAAGAACATCTTGGCACGACATAAGGGACGGGGGGGACGGGAAGGTACCATGAAAAACACAAGAAGAACGTGACAAATGGAAAAGAAAATAGGCGCTTTCAGCTGACCGTATTTCGCCTCCCGCTCCGCTCAGCCAGCCGGTGGTGGGGGCCACTGCGCATGCGCCAGACGGTCAGCGCTGAGCGTGTGACCGGACCGTCGCCGCCGCCGGCCTGTAGCGAGCGAGAGGTCACGTGACACGAGGAGAAACAACCAAAATGGCAGCCTCTTGTGCCGCGAGTCCGCGTTGCTCGGAAAACGTAGCGGTTGTTCGGCCAACACTCAAGCCCCGACGGCACTTCAGGATACACGAGGATTTGTGCCTTCTCAGAGAAGTCGTCGCAGCCAATCCTTTTGAATATCCGCGCATGTGGGATGACGTTTTACGAAACGTCATTGCAGCGATACATCGGGAGCTGACACTTCGGGCAATAAAGGAGCGTCTCGAGCTGCTTCTTTAGTACTTCCGACAACAGCCCTCCGCAAACCTTCGCAAGTGAGTGATTTCATGTGCAATAGCCACAATTTTCGTTTTTAACAGCAGCCATTCTCCCACCTATTCTCTTCAACTTGACTTTCCACAAGGCAACGCGCTGAACGCGCTGCCTCAACGCCGCGCGTTTGAAACGCGTTTGTACTGCCTCGAGGGCGGTGGCTAGTCAAGTTCAAGCGTTTGTGAATAGGTGGGCGAGTGGCTGCTGTAAAAAAGGAAATTGTGGCTATTGCACATAAAATTACTTGCAAAGATTTGCGGAGTCCTGTGACAAAAACAAATTGAGAAAAAGGCTCACGCGTCGAGTACTCGCAAGCATAACGCCAAAATAAATAAATTCATGCTGTTTTAAAACATAATTTCCTTTCTTGCTGTAAGATAAGTACAACTTTTTATTTTCCTTTTCAACATACTTATGACTTTCATGCACTGATGGCGTCGCGCTTCACTTGACCGAAAGACGCTTGGCTAAAACCAACAACGCACGTTGCGCTCCGGTAACGTTGAGCGTTTGATCGGAACGGGAACGGACCGCAGAATCGGTCAGCTAAAAGCGCCTAATATATAAGAGAGAAACGGTAACATTGGGAACATAATATGCTTGCGCCTGGTTGAAAATACAAAAGAAAAGCGGGTAAAAGGCATAAGTCGGGAAAAGAACTGAAGTAAGAAGATGCCCAAGCTGAATAATGGGGTCAACCGCGGTGAAGGGAAAAAGACAGGGGGAAGAAATAAAGAAAGAGAAGAAGAAGGCGTCGAATTTATCGTTGCATTGAAGTGAACGAAGACATTGCGACGTGTGCCATGTCAAATAAATAAATAAATAAATAAATAAATAAATAAATAAATAAATAAGAACACGTTCGAATGAAAGGTTTTCTTTTTCGTGCCGCGTCTAATACACAAACTACAAATGTGCGAAGTGAAGCTACTCGTTCATTGAAGCACAGCGGTGCTACCGAATACCGCCAAAAATAACCGTGCGGGCTGGATCTGGAAACCGAAGGAGAAGATATTGCTCCCGCAAGCGCGACGTACGCAGAGAAAAAGAAATAATGAAAGAAATAAGGCGATGAGGGAGGGGAGACTACAAAGAAGGACTTAGCTTTTTTATACATTTCTGGGAAAACAGCCAGCAGCCAATATACATAAACGTCAAGTGTATGCAAGGAACTCGGCAGACGGCATCGGGCGAGGAATTTGGGAAGCAACCTGAAAAGCTGCATTCGAAGAAAGCAACACGCGCGGGGCACGCACGCACGCACGCACACACACACACACACACACACACACACACACACACACACACACACACACACACACACACACACACACACACACACACACACACACACACACACACACACACACACACACACACACACACACACACACACACACAGCATATTTCCCTATGTGGGCAGCGCGACCCGGATGCAAGATAAGAAAGAGCCATACACAAGCGCTGAGTCACGATCACTCAGTCTACGAGCGACAGTCAGCCGATGGGAAAGAAAGTAAAGATTACTCGACGCAATTTCCGCGCTCGCAGTCAACAGTACAAAGAGCTAGCGCGAAAACTTTTTCCCGTGCCACGAAGGAAACAAGCTTTGACGGGCGGGCAGTAATAACGCGCAGCGGGTACAAATCATGCACCGAGTGCGATGCGGCGAGAGGAATTCCATTATGGGAATTCCAAGGAAGCATCAGCGGTAAAAGCCCGCCGGGGAACCCATTGTCGTCGGATGTTGTGAGTCGGGGGAGGCGGTGAGAGTTACCCAGCCCTTGGAAAAAAAAAACGCGAACAGGAGGATTCCGACGTACAGTACGAAATGGTAAAGTTAATGAAGAATTACTTCATGAATCGGAAAAACGTAAGGGCGAGACGAAAAACATTAAGAGCCCATCTTCTATCGAGAAAAATGGAGCAAGCGAAGCTTCGGGTTAGCGATGCCTTTCTTTCTTTCCTTTCTTTCTTTCTTTCTTTCTTTCTTTCTTTCTTTCTTTCTTTCTTTCTTTCTTTCTTTCTTTCTTTCTTTCCTTCTTTCCTTCTTTCCTTCCTTCCTTCCTTCCTTCCTCTCTTTATTTCTTTCTTTCTCTCTATCTCTTTCTTTCTTTCTGTCGCACTGAGCAATGCTCCCGTCTAACTGTATCGTTCCTCCAAGCCGGTACTCGGACCATCACTTAGGTTCTCAACAGCGCAACAGTTCTGTTGCTACCGGCAACAATGACTGTCATGCGTTAAACAATGAAATGTAACAATAAAATGCCGCAACGTGAAATGACAAGCGACCTCGAGAAAAGAACATATATGCCATATCAGAAACGGCTGGTTGTTGACAAGCCCACGACCGAGACAGTATCAATTATTGTAAAACCACGCATTCAAATACGCACGTGACACTGCGCACCGTTCGTGGGTCTCGCTGGCGCACGCCCACATTTCTGTACACTTTGCCGGCACGGCGTTTTTCTTGAACTATGCCGCCACCACCGCCACCACTGGAATCCGTAACGCATGGAAACCTTGCTTAGTATTCAAAGGTTTATTTACGCTCCGTAATCCGCGAGCGTGTTGGGCACAGCCTGCAGGTTTTATCCTGTAAAGGGTGCTCCGCCACGCTCCGTGTTGCCATGCGGTGCAACATCTCACCGACCTGCATCGGAACGCGAAGTAGCGCCGCCTGCAAGATTTCAAAAGGAGAAAAAAGAAAGCTATGGACGTTACTTTCCCAGCCCGTTTATTTTCTCCTGCGATGCCTGCTCGACACAAGAAACCCAATACGCTGTCTTCCGGTCTAATGATCCTTACAAATATTGTACTGCCTGTAAAGCGTGCTTCACCACGCGGAGTATACTGATGAGGAGAAGCCCAACGTCGACTGTCTATCTTTGACGATGAATATTAACAAGTGCGGCGAGTTGGGCGGGTTGGTACAAATGCATAACTTCGAACGTTTAGCGCAAAACGTTCGATGAATATTAAATGAAAGACGCAATAAAACGGCTAAAAGTACGAACGTCATCGCGTACGTCCTCGGTAAAACCTCAAGGTCAACGAAAATTCAGCACTGCGAAGCTTGCTGCAGTAACCTTTCCTAGGCATCAGCTGCCGCCGCGTTCACCACCGGAAGTATACTGCACCGCACGTCACACGCTTGCCCCCTCCCCCCTCACCACCCCAAAGACGAGGACATTAAGCCTAACCGCAAACTACCGCGGGTTGTTACCTGTCACTGTCTTCCTCTTTCTTAGGAGGTAAACATATAAAGACGCAGCTAGAAGATGCACAACTAATGACTGATAAGTTAGAGTGCGGAATGGATATCAAGCAAGGAGAAGGGTAGCCGAAGACGGTAGAGGGCTGTTACGGGGTGTAATAAAATTTAAAAAAAAATAGCAGGAATAAAATGGAATCAGCTCGTGCAATGCAGGGTGAATAGAAAATTATTGAGAGGGGTCTTCGTCCTGCTGAAGACAATGATAGCCCAATTGCAATGCACCAACATGGCCAAATTTAAGTTCTGCTAAGCCTACTAAATTGTTTGCACTTCCTCGCTATTCCGGTAACGGTAACAAGCGCACGTCCACCCAGAAAAGCACCTATTGAGACAATCAAAGAGATGAACTACCGAGAACAAAACTGCGCAGAATGAATCGAAGGAATCACTCTGACAAAATGACGCGGAGAAGGAAGACAATACGCGTGTCTAGACAGCCGTAGACAAAGCGACCCGCAGTGCCGCCACATTGATTTGACAGGTAGCCGAACTCAAAGCACACGCACGTTAGAAATAAAGAGCGACGTCAGCAGACGCTCGAGCTGCCGAACCGTGCGTGACCCGAAGCTTAGATCGATAAGGGGCCAGTCTTGTCACGTTGTCCACGTGTTTGTATGCGGGCGGCAAGGTCTGCGCTTGTCTGGCATGTCTAGGTCAGATCTTTCTTTCTTTCTTTCTTTCTTTCTTTCTTTCTTTCTTTCTTTCTTTCTTTCTTTCTTTCTTTCTTTCTTTCCTTCCTTCCTTCCTTCCTTCCTTCCTTCCTTCCTTCCTTCCTTCCTTCCTTCCTTCCTTCCTTCCTTCCTTCCTTCCTTCCTTCCTTCCTTCCTTCTTTCTTTCTTTCTTTCTTTCTTTCTTTCCTACCTTCTTTCTTTCTCTTTCATTCTTTCATTCTTTTTTTTCTCTTTTTCCTTCTTTCTCTTTCTTTCTTTCTTTCCTTCCTTCCTTCCTTCCTTCCTTCTTTTTCCTACCTTCTATCTTTCTTTCTCTTTCATTCTTTAATTCTTTCTCTTTTTCTCTTTTTCCTTTTCTCTCTCTTTCTTTCTTTATTTTCTTCCTTCCTTTCTTTCTTTCTCTTTCCTACCTTCTTTCTTTCTTTCATTCTTCCTTTCTTTCTCTTCTTTTTTTTTCTTCTTTCGCTTTTTTTCTTTCTCTTTCCTACCTTCTTTCTTTATCTTATTCCTTCTTTCTTTCTTTACTTCCTTCCTTCCTTCTTCCTTCCTTTCTTTCTTTCTTTCTTTTCTCAAGGCAGTGTCACGCATCTTTGGTTCACCGGTCCCCAACTAACCCAGGTAACGAGGACCTCTGGTCAATCGCCCTGTATGCAAGTGCGAGAAGTCAACAAAAAGAAACATGCCTAGAAACGTGAACGACATGCGAGCGAGCTAACAGGCCGCTACGACGAAACGAACGCCCGAGATGCCACGGCGTGCGCCGCCGGCCAGGCGTTTCGACCGTAGTGGTCATCGACCGTCACACCGCTGCCGCCTTTATCGACCCTTCCGGACGGACATCGTCCCTGACGAAAATCAACATACACAAAAAAAAAAAAAACACGCAGAGAATGAAAGACGACCCGGCCTCCCCTAACGAACACTGCGGCTGCGACCGCGTGTATTAAGCAAGCACACAATAACGTCTATGTGTACGTCCACTTACAGCTGACTTGGAGGGACACGCGAAACGACAGCGTAGTCGATGTTGTTCAGAACGTTGCCTCTCGAGATAACGATCTTCCGTGCTCGGCGGTCGTCTTTCAATCAAGGAGAGAGTGCGTGTGTCACTTGATTCCACGACGACTACCTGGGTTGACCAAACGGTGCAGAAACAAAGCGATAGCTCTTGTTTGGAAGGAGATGACAAAAACAAAAGGAAATGATCTTGGAGACGTATGAGAAACGGAAAGTATGCAACGAAAAAAAAAAAAAAGGCGTACGCGTAATGAAACAAGATGTTGTGTGTTGTGCGTATAGAATCTAGTGATGTATGTGGGCGTCTCTTATTTCCTCTGGTCATCTTGGTACACTCCTTACTGCGATACCTTTCATCACAAACGAGTAGTTTTTTCTGATGAGTCAACGAAACTACGATCCGTGTAAACAGCTGAACTCCTTATATTGCAGCGTGGGGTTATGCAAACCTATGCGCACTGTATTTGCGAGGGATACAACTGAAACAAAGTTATAGGTGCATGAAAAAATCAGAAATTATCGAATTTGAGAACACAAAATTGCAACAAAGTCTAACGATTCTAATGTTACATAAATAGAAGACAGCTTCGACATTTATGATCATGGTGATGATTATGCCAACATTTACAATTACGCAAGAGTCACACTTCACCATAGAGCGCGTCAAGCAAGTAATCATAAGATGTTAAAGTATAACATCAAGCTATTTGCACGAGTAACAAAACTACACTTGTTCCGTCGCACGCTGTATATTGGTGCTTTGCGTTTCGTTTGAGCTCCACAAACGAAAATCCATTATTGCGAACCTTCCACGTATTTATCGGTGTAGCGTTTGTTGCATTATATGAACTCACAAATCATTTAAATTTACTATTGCATTACTTTATTTGTCAAACTTGAGTAATGCGAAAAGCTACAGCCTTACTTTCCTTTTTTCAAGAGTTTAAATACCATTCGCAACGAAACAAACAGGAACATGGAGACAGAAAAGTGTTTCGCAATTCACAGCCCTTCAGCAGCGCTGGCGTCTTCGAACAGTTCCTCTTAAATCCGGAAAAGGCGGAGAAAAAAACAAAACAAAAAGAAATACGGACTTTTCACCTCTTTCTCCATTTTTTTGCTTCTTTACTTTTTTTTTCTTTTTTAAGGGCGAAACACGACCCTCCTTTGTTAGGCATAAATCATCGCGTATTCTGCAAAGCCGCGGAGTGCAAAGTTCAGACTCCACATCTTCTCAAAAGAAATATGACCAGAATACGCGCGAGAGAAAACTAGAACTACAAAAAGTAAAAAGAACGAGCTAAAAAAAGGCATGGAGTTTCGCAGTAAGCAGCCCTTCATACAGTGCAGTGTTTCGCAACGCTTGCGTCACAAAGTATCTCGCATTTCTCACGCGAGGCGGCGCAAGATTTTCCTCGCATCCGAGATGCGACAACGCAAATATTTTTCGGCTAACACCCGTATTTCCATTTTGTTGTTTCGCGCGCGTCTCTAGCGCTGCTCCGTTCGTTATTTTCTTGCTAGGCGACGCCAAAGGCCCCCGCGAGATCTTGAACCGACGTCTGCGAGTCGGGACTGTCTTCTGAGGAAACGTGAGACTTCCTCGTCCCACCATCCCTACCATCTTCTACCTCCTGACGGCAGATAGATGGTCGTTAGCAAGTGCGCGTTGCCTGCGTCGCGCGAAAGTAGGCGAGCCAGCATTTCACTTGCTCTCGCAGCGCGCTTACAGTACTACTAAAACCTATATGAAAGGAGAGGCACGCCCAAAGACAAAGCAAAGTGTTTCCTTCGCGTGAATGCTGCTCTTGCTCTTCGTGGCGCCAGCGCCGAGTGACACTAGTTCCTCTTCAGAGGATATCCGGTCGATATTTCCGGTTATCCGAATATTCGTTGTTATATATATATATATATATATATATATATATATATATATATATATATATATATATATATATATATATATATATACACACACACATCTGGGGTTTTACGAGCCCAAACCACTATTTGATTATGAGGCACGCCGTGACATCGCCCAGTACACGGGCCTCTAACATTTCGCCTTCATCGAAACGCGACCGCCGCGGCTGGGATCGAACCGGCGACCTTCGGGTCAGCAGCCGAACATCCGAATATTCATAAAAGTTATTTTAACAAAAATAGCAATCCACGGTTGTGGTTCAAGTAAAGATCTATATTGGATACATACGATATCGGAACTTTACTTTCGATAATGGCCAATTAACTGTTAGAACAATTATAAAAATTAATTTACCAAGTTCACTGAAAAATTGACAGCCGCTGCGATCACTGCGACACCTGGTGGAGCAGATCTGAACCGAGTGCTTACTTCTACGTGGCCTCCGCGATCCGTCTCGACAGCTCGCGGAACACAGAGTTATCCTGAAGAATACACCAACGCGCACGAACGCCGACGTTCGAGTGCCACTGCCAGACCCTCAAGTGAACGATTAGGTGTCGCCTCCAGAATTTCCCGGTAAAGGCAAGCTGATAAAATGGAACATGCGTGCATCCCTTAGTGCAAACTTTTGTGCGCTACAAGTAAACAATATCGACGAAGAAAATGATACGGGACAACACAAGCGCGAACTAACAACTGTATCATTTTCTTCGTCGATTTTGTTTACTTGTAGCGCACAAAAGTTTACACTATGTACAACCAACTGGCCCCTACTCTGGCTCTTCGTGCATCCCTTGTTAGCCAGTCTAAATATCACCCCACGCCATTCGACTGAATGACTAGAACACATTTGGAGACGATTTAATCTGGCCGCTAAGCCGAAGCCCACGCAATCTCATCGTTACTAATCAGCCCTTTTTTTTTCTTCTTTTAAGTGCGTAGCACTTTAAGGGCCCGGTTCATCGTCCACTCCCTGTTTCACTTCGCATGGTCACGCAGTGAATACGGAGCTTAAACAAGGCTAACAACGCTCAAAGCCAGAGCAAAATAAACTAGGACGGTTTAAAATGAGATAAACTACAGGAATAGCCTAGAATTAATCTCTATAGTTTACTCAAAATCGCAAAAAACGCTTCTGAAACATCCCACCCGCGCCGCGCAAGAGAGTTCGCCACCGCCTCGGCAAACACGCGATCACCAAGGGATTCACTGAGTTGCCCGAGCTACGCGCTTCCTCAGGTTTGACGGCAGTGGAGCTGAGCGCGAGATTTAGAATTACGCCAAGACCTACAGAAGAACGACATTAGCTCAGGATTTAGCGCAGACTTAGAGCTATACCAGGACAAAAAAAAAAAAACACTCATTAGCGCGGGAGTTTTCCTTTGCTTTTTTTTTTTAACTTCTCCAACTCACTCTTCTTTGCAGTGGCGCCTTAGCTCGAACTGTTAAAACGAAAGAAAAAATGTAGTCGCTAAACATCGCGTCACCATTGATAATCTTCTGATTTACTTAACCGCAAAAGAACGAAGATGCAGAAAGCTGGAGAATGCAAAGAAAAGAAAAAAACAGGATAACCACCTCCAAGAGCTCCAAGAGCGTGGCCTACGCTGACCACGATATGTCTCTTTCGAAATATTCGGGAAAATTTAGGGGGGCGCATGATGCAACGTTATCTCCTCATCTAATGCGAAGTATGAAAAAAAAAAAACGTTACAACATCTGTCCACTCTCCCTTTTAGAAACTGACACGGATGACACTCAGAAAAAACCGTAATAACTTCGCAAGACCAGTCGCTAGCCAGTCTTGTACAGCTCATTAGCCAAGGCAGTCATCCAATTTGAGAGGACAAAAGGTTTCGCAAATCCGTCCCCATGCTCTTAAGAACAGAGGAATGAAAGCCTGTGTGCGTGCGTGTGTTTATGCACCGCTGATCCTACGGCCATATAATTAATTAATTAATTAATTAATTAATTAATTATTCATAGTGCAGTTACAAAATCAGACGTCTCATAGGTTTAATCGGGGAATGAAAAACAAAACGAGAGATAATAATAATGAAAACTTATTGCTGGACGAGTTGGTGGATAGTTGACATTTAATTTTAGCGCTTAAAAAAGACGAACACACGAGATACAAGACGACGCTTGTCCTGTCGTCTCTCCCATGTTCGTCCATTTAGGGCTAAAATCAAGATGTCGTCCGGGCAACGATAGGTCTAAACCTGCGGATGAAGCCAGTCGATTAATAACGTAGCGTTTTGGGCGTGTAGGTATGTCATAGTGAAGTTTTTTTTTAGCGCACGAAAAAACTACACACGGACAGAGAAAGGCGCGACACACATAGCGTCCGCGTGTATCACGCCTTTCTCTGTCCGTGAGTTTTCTCGTGCGCTAAAAAACTTCAGTAAGCCAGTCGACCACCAAGAATAAATCGGTTATCTCTGGCAAACACCGCTGAACGAAGGGCACCACCACACCTGGATGTGAGAAAACGAAACCAAGGAAGGAGCAGGGCGAGACAGATGGAGTAACGATTCTCGGCCATCGCAAACCCCCTCCCCACCTCATCCCCTTCGCATCCCCAAGTTGGGCCCACGCAAAGCACGTCGCGGCAGGCCGACGCCGAAGCCTGCTGTCTCGAACTGGGAGGGGTCGATACGGACCACGCGCCTCGCGCCCACACACGCGTCTGTGTGGCCCGATAATACGCGTCCTTTCCGAGAAGCCCTACTAGCGTAACGCAACAGCTAGACGACCGCTTGCGGTCAATATAACGCGTAAAAGAAACGCAATAAGAGAGAAAAAAATAAGCGAGAGTGTATCTTTCTTTTGTTTCCAATGAAACAAATTTCCCCCTCGACCAAGGTCCACTCGACTCAAACGAGCTCATATCCTTTTCTGGGAAATAGAACGAATCGTGGAAGGACTACACGCGGTGGCAGGATCCGCTATTCCGGACATGTGTACGCCCAGGCGGGGTCAAATGTTTACGCTATGAGGGATCTGGGGGGAAGAAAAATATTGTGTTCCTCGAATACGGTTCTGTACGCAGCCTGGGCTATGAAAATGCGCAGCAATAATGAAAGAATTAGCTCACTTGGTGTGCTTGGCTGATTCGGTAGATGCAATGAGATCTAGGAACGCGACGGGCACAAGAAATGACTCATCACTAAAGGTTTATCTCGGAAAACAACGTGAAATAATACTAACAAATTATTTCCGCTCACACAACCTCGAAATAGTGGGTCATCGTCATCATTAGGATCGTGATCATGGAATAGATTATTGAATCCTGACCATCTTCGATTATGCTTATGCTGACGCCGACGACTACTACGCTGAAGGTCACTTTTCCCGTTTCATGAGACATATAAGACGCTCACTTTAATAAATAAATAAATAAATGAATAAAGTAACTTAGTGGACGCTTAAGGTTCAAGAGTGCAACGCGATTACGTCATCAAGTCCTGTTCGCATCGCCTTCTCATTGGCGAGCGATTCTCCGCTTCTCAGTGGACACCTCAACCACGCTTTGAAGGAAGGAACGTCTGTGCACGCGAATATGGGCGTCGCGCTGTATAATCTCCCAGGGAACCTACTGCAATTACAGTAGCGAGGTACCCAGTACGCATCTGTATAAGGCAATGCACGCACCTACAAGCTGCACGCTTTGTTGATGATGTCTCTAATGATGATGATGAGGATGATGAATCAGAGCTACGCCCTTTGTAATGTGTTTGCAGCTTTCAACAAATCACTCTTAAAGCAATTCCCACGATGCGACGGCTAGCACGATTGTACGTTTCTGCTGCGCAACATTTCATCTGTGAACGTCACAGCTTGACTGGTAGACGACTGTTTAGGGCAATCTTCCAAAGAATCTTCAAGCCCGAACGTCACTCGGTGGTACTATGCATGGTAGACACAAACAATACCTGCGTTTCACTCCGGCTCGAAAACTGCTATATTTTTCGCATCCATCGGGGATTTCCGCTCACAACCAACGCCGACAGTGCATTTTCTGCGACAAAGGAACACTATCGCATTAGCACATTAGCTATAGCATTAGCGCATTAGCACTGGCCGCTATCGCATTAGCACAAGTGATGCACTAGTAATTATATTTTAACAGCGAAGGTGTTCTTAGTCGAGGCTTTGATGTCCGGGGGCCGTCGTAGATTGGATACGGGCAGGTGTCACTACTCCCGACTCCCGCCACTCACAACCACGCCCACTACTACTCCCGCCACTCCATTCACCTCATTCGCATACTTCATTCCCACTTCCTTCGTAGTTAATCCCACTTTATTCAACCCACTTCATTGCACTTCATTCAAACCCACTTCATTCAGATCCCACTCCAATCAACCAGCTAAAAAAAATTCGCGAATCGAAGGCTTCTTTTGTAAGTCAACAGCTTCGCTGTCTTATCAGTATCCGCTACGCGCAGCTGGCTTTTGTTTGTTTTTTCCTCTTCTTTTTCAACAAGGCACAGAAAAAATGTGTACCCCTGGCTATAAAAAAAAAAAAAAGAAGGAAAGAGGAAAGTATCAGACACCCGGAGCATTCCGAAACATCTTGCTCAGCGTATCATTAAATGATTAAAGATAACTTTTTCGAAAACGTGTTTGAAAGAGAATGTGGGAGTCGGGGCTTAGAAACACGCTCAGTCGGAATTAGCGAATAACGGAAATAACAGCAACAGCAAAACGAAACAAAAAGAAGCACGAAAACGACTTCAGTACGAGTGAAAAGCTCCGCCTGTCCCCTCCCCCCTCCTCCCCTCTTCTCCCGTTCCAGCTTTGTCTGAGCACCAGACAAATACAAACATGCAAACGTGTTCACTTCAAACAGGACGAGACGCAACCCACATTGTGTGTATATATATATATATATATATATATATATATATATATATATATATATATATATATATATATATATATATATATTATGAAGAGTCTGGCTTCGGTTGCCGTAGAACAAAATAGGAAAAATATATATACGCCTCTAAAAAAACTGTTTATTGGTGACGTTTCGATCGGAGACCGATCTTCATCCTCATGAAGATCGGTCTCCGATCAAAACGTCACCAATAAACAGTTTTTTAGAGGCGTATATATATTTTTCCTATATATATATATACGCACTAAACCAAGAAAGATGTTTCTAACCATGGCAATGACGAAGCTAGTATGCCGAGGCACGCCTGAGTGCAAGCACCGATGCGGCGGCAGGCACTACACAAACACAACGCTGGCACGAAAGAACGCGCGCGCAGCAGTGTTTACCTCCCACACACGGCGCTGCTTCCAAGGCAAGGGCTTTAGCTTCCACCACCAGAGCGAGATGGCGAGATATGAAAAATAATAATAGCAAGCGCGGTAGATAACGCTAACTTCAAAGAGAGGATCTTCTTCAGGAGGCGCGAGGCAACGGCGTGCGGAAGTTAAGTCCAAGGCAAACAGTTCGAAAAAAAAATAAAAAAAATAAATAAAAATAAACAGACGCCAGGGACTGAAAAAAACGCGTGAGTGGCTTCCTTCACAAAAACAGAGGAAGGGGATATTCGAGCTTGCGGTAACACCTGTTTTTATTACTTTCTTTTTTTTCTTAAGCCTTTCGTTGTTTACGCTGTGGAAGAAGGACTTTCTAAAAGAAAAATAAAGCAGAAAAAAAAAGTGAAAAAAGATACCGGCAGCTAAAACCTGAACGCTGAAGTTTGTTTACGCAGATCATGCGCCTCAATGGGTCTTAGAAGAGATTACAGGATTCGCTGAGAGGATTGGCTCGTTTTTTTTTTATTATTATTATTATTGTTTTTCTTTCTGTGCGGGGATATATCCGATGCTTATTAGAACCCTCAGCGGCGTACCGTAGCTCGTTGGAAAATATAAAAACCTTTCAATTTTTTATTAGCTAAAAAAAATATTTTTTTCATAGATCCTTACTCTAAAGCAGTAATAAACATTCTTTATTTTGGGCTGAAATGGAAACCATAATTCGGAGGAGACATTTGTAATCGCGTTACTCGTCAGAGTGTAAACAGTAGAAAGGGTGCACGGTAATTAGAATGCTGCGTGACAATGAATTATGATTATATTAACGCGATAGCGTTAAAGAGCTCGCTTCGCAGAAATTCCGGCGTCGGCGTCGTTGGTTGTGAGCGAAAAATCATCATTTTGTCCCGTAACCGAAAAATCGAGAAAGATGCAAATAAAATAAATAAATAAAAAAATTCCGGGTCCGAATGAGGATCGAACCCAGGTCGCGTGCGTGCGAAGCAGGTGTTCTACCGCACAGCCATGCCTCTGGTTGGGATTGCATATAAAATAACTTCCTCTGCTATGATATGCAGTAAATTAACTTTCATGCTTCGCAAATCCAAGCGGCCTTTATATATGCGTCGCAATATAACATGTAATATCAAAGTAATATTGCATGGCACAAGCGTACATTGTCATTGGGGGTCAGAACATCTGACTATCTTACCGACTTCGTAGTTTAAAGCCGGCTACCCATTACAAATTTTCTTTGTCTCACGCGTTTTGCCATCTCTTGGAATCCAGTCAAACGCGTGAGGGGGGAGACAGAAAATTAGGTGGGTAGATGAGATTAAGAAGTTTGCAGGTATAACGTGGCAGCAGAAAGCACAGGACCGGTTGATTGGCGAAACATGGGAGAGGCCTTTGCCCTGCAGTGGGCGTAGACAGGCTGATGATGATGATGACCCATTACAAAAGGCACACACCTTACTGCGTGTATTCCCTTGACACCACGTAGTGGGTGCATTGCAAGTATGCACTAAGTGGTTGAAGTACGCACTACGGACAGGATATCGCTATCGCGTTCAACTCTTAAAGGCGAAGTTTAAGGGTCCCCCCAATTTTTTTAACTTCCAAACAGAGAAATAAATTGCGTACCCCGACGCAAGCGCTTACTGAGCAACGATCTTCAGTGGAGTTGTTATAACATAAAAAATTAAAAATCCAAATATAAAGGTGAACGTGATCACTGTTATACCACATTATTGAAACTACGAAAAATTATACTACAACGCATCGTTACCGAAATACATTCGTAACTGATTTCATAAGCGTACACACGAAAACCCTATACCTTGTGCTATGCATAGGCCACGCGATGCTGTAAAACTAGGAAAATTTGAAGCCAGAAGACCGCGTAGCACGTGAAATTTCAGGAACATCGCAGTGTAAAATAAATCGAAGAAAACCATCCATATTTTTTTAAGCCTTCAACTATGTTCTTTTTTTTTCTGTCTTTTTTTTTTTTTGTCAGTACGCCCATGCCAAATCACAAAAGCATTATATCCTTGAGGCAACGGTGGACCTGCAAAACGGAACAACCAGTCACGTACAGGACAGAAGCCACTTTAATTCAAGAGCAACTTTTGGGTTAAACAAAACTGAGGCAAATGAAACGCAAGGTGCCCAAAGAGAGAACGACGAAACCTACTTATTTAAAAAAAAAAGAAAAAAAAAAGAAACGTGATGGAGAGATGAGTCTAGACTGGCGACAAGCTTTTCAAGATGGCGGCATTTGTCGAAGGAAAAAAAAAAGAAGAAAAAACCAGCGAAGGAACATAACGGAACTTAAGTTCCAGCTCTTGGAAGCTTATGCCGCGCTATCTAAGAGAAGTCCCCCGCTAGAGACATATGTAAAAAAAAAAAAAGAAAAAGTTTAAAAAAGAACAAAAAAAAAACGCAACGACAGAGACGAATGAGGTGACACTTACAGAGGCGGAAACGACATCTACGTGTATGGCAAAAAAAAAAAAAACATACTTTTAAATTTAGCGACTCGGAAGCGCCGGTGAAAGGCATTCGTCAGTGACAGCGCGGCGGTAAACCTTCCCGCAATACTTGAGAAGAACACAAAAAAAATGAACGTGAACATGAAAACAATACAAAAGTGTCATCATCAGGCCACTTGTTCTCAAGAGGAAGTACGCCGCCGGGCGGCACCGCAGGTGGCGTGTTTCACGCCAGGTAAGAAAGTGGCAAGGTGCCCGACCTTACAGCGCTATAAACTAAAGACTTTAAAAATGATAAAAAAAAATATTCTGAACCGAGAAAAAGAGAGACGCTGGGAAAAAAAGACACTACCGCCGGCTAGACAGATTTGGGGATGCGCGTGAAGACGGCGTGAAAGCCTCAAAACTGGAAGCTTTCCAAAGTACCGTTGATGGAACGAGCAATTTTTCGTTAACATTTGCGGACGCATCTGCGGTACGCTCATCTTCTTAACGCTGCGTGCATCGAAGAAAAAAAAATGTCGGTGTTTCCGACGAGCCATTTCACGAATGGCGCAAGCAGATGGCACGGTGGAAGTTTTCCGTCATCCTGTTTAGGGAAGTAAGAAAGAAAAAAAATTGTGTGCCTTGGCTCGCACTTAATGACGCTGAATAATCTTTGTATGTATGTATGTATGTATGTATGTATGTATGTATGTATGTATGTATGTATGTATGCATGCATGTGTATGTACGTACGTATGTATGCATGTATGTGTGTGTATGTATGTGTGTATGTATGTATGCATGCATGTGTATGTACGTACGTATGTATGCATGTATGTGTGTGTATGTATGTGTGTACGTACGTATGTATGCATGTATGTGTGTATGTAGGTATGTATGTATGTGTGTGTATGTATGTATGTATGTATGCATGTGTATGTATGTATGTATGTATGTATGTACGCATGTATGCATACATGCATGTATGTGTGTGTGTATGTGTGTGTATGTATGTATGTATGTACGTACGTACGTATGTATGTGTATGTACGTACGTATGTACGTATGTATGTATGCATGTATGTACGCATGTATGCATACATGCATGTATGTGTGTATGTATGTATGTATGTATGTATGTATGTATGTATGTATGTATGTATGTATGTATGTATGTATGTATGTATGTGTGTGTGTGTATGTATGTATGTATGTATGTATGTACGTACGTATGTATGCATGTATGCATGTACGAACGTATGTATGTATGTATGTATGTATGTATGTATGTATGTATGTATGTATGTATGTATGTATGTATGTATGTATGTATGTATGTATGTATGTATGTATGTATGTATGTAGTCCTTTAAGGCGACACGCTAGTGATGAAAGTTGAAAGTAGCTGTGGTTGAGATGAAGAAATGACGCTTATTTTTGGAGTCCATCAGAAAGCTATTTATACTCAGACATAGGCACGTGTGCGTACGTACGCCGCACGCACTCTCTTTCTCATGGGCTAGCTATCTAAATATAGGCGCGCAGAATTAAAGTATTAAGGGAAAAATAAACACCCACAAATGACGCAGGTGAGCGTCCAGCGTGTCGTCAAATGCACCCTTCAGAGAGTAAGAAAACAGGCTGCTGAGGAAAACCAATTTGCAGCCAGTTGAACCGAAGATCGCCGCTCAATACCAAAATCAATTTGGCGGCGTCGCGATGTGCTTTTGAAAGTGGGTGATATTTGTTTGTTTGTTTTTTTTAGAAAACGAACTATCAGAGGGGGGCACACTCTAACCGATGCCGGTTTTCCATTACCCGGATCGTTTTGCACTCCGTTTAGCTTCGACGAACTCTAATTTAAAAGAACATTGAACGAGTAAAAAAAAAAAAACCAAACCGAAGTCAATCTGCATAATGCAATGCAGGATCACTTCGCCGATTTTAACGCAGGTTAAAACGTCGCCGTATGTTAAGTAACAATTTTTCAGATATTCGCATCGTTGAAGGAGCTGGCAACTCGGCCAAAACGAGCAGCAGATCGTCATGATTGCCTAGAATGAGGAGACCACCCATCTACAGATCAAACGCAAGCCTGATCAATATATAATGCTTATTATTTCTTCTAAAAAAAAAACAGGGCGCGCATACACGGCACCAAAAAGGAAGTCAAGACACCAGGAATTACCACCATTAGACTGGTGAATACTCCAGGCCTGAGAGCTGATTAGCCAAATCGACAGCTGTCCACAAGGAACCGCAATAACGGAAACAGGGGACACTATCTTTTAGTTAATTATATTAAAACCAGGAAATATACTGGGGAAAGAAGTTATTTGACCCCAAAGTGGCAGTGTAACCCGACTCGGAGCGTTTGTGATGTCTTGACTTCTTTTTTGTGTCCGCGTTTGCAGGCCCTGTCTTTTAGAATTAATACCTATCAAGAAGCTCAGCTCTGTTATTCTAAGCTTTATTATTTCTCTTCCTCGGGTACTATACATAACTTGAAGCATCTCAAGATTTCGGTGGATAGACGAGGTTTACAGATGAAATGTATCATGGGCGGAAGCACTTGAAAGGCACGCCTCATCCGCAATACCTCGCAGTGTCACCGGCACTGACGAAGCTGCGGTCGACGTGTTTGTAGACAAGTGCTTGATGTGCCCAGGAATTGCTAATTCTTCGCGTTTTACGTTCCAAAACTACGATACGATTATGACAGACACCGTAGTGGAGGACTCCGGAAATTTCGACCACCTGGGGTGTTCCTTAAGGTGCACCTAATTTTAGCAGGGTATTTCGCCGCTAAGGAAATGTGGCCGCCGCGGCCGGGATTCGATCCTGCGACCTTCGGGTCAGCAGTCAAGCACAATAACCAAGCACAACCGCACGGGTTGTGCCAAGGAATTACCACCATTAGACTAGTGAATACTCCAGGCCTGAGAGCTGATTAGCCAAATCGACAGTTGTCCACAAGGAACGGCAATAAGGGAAACAGGGGACACTATCTTTTAGTTAATTATATTAAAACCAGGAAATATACTGGGGAAAGAAGTTATTTGACCACAAAGTGGCAGTGTACCCGACTCGGATGAAGACTGCCAAGTGAAGACCTACCAAGAAAGATGTCTCATCAAAAAAGATGAGAAGGAACACACTGCTCGTTCAAGCAGACACAAAAGCACGATACCGGTACCACTCGGACGAAGAAGCAGCCACAGAGAATTATCATCAATCCTAAACAAACAAAAACTTGTACCTCATTACCCCAGCCATTGAACAGAGTCCTCACTCCCGGCCATCGAAACACACGGCCACGACATCGCGATTCAGTGACACGCTATTTTTGCCAACGTTTAGCTTGGAAACTGGGTGTTCAATGGCCCTGTCTTTTATATTGCGAAAAACCTTCGACACGTGTTCGAGTACTGACGACTCATTTCATGAACTCTCTCATAAAAGCGCCGCAAGCGCTCGCCGTGGATAAATGAAAGCCGTAATTGGTTTTCAGTTTTATCTTTTTTTAGGTAGCCTCCATTCATTAGCTAAGTTTAAACTCAAGGAAGGAGGAGGAAGGAGAAATAGGCGGAATGAATGGAAGGTTAGCCAGTTTTCAGAGAACGGCCGGCAACCCTGTGCTGGGGAAAGAAGTAAGGGTGATAAAGAATGATAAAAAAGAGATGCTACAAAAAAAAAAAAAAGAAGAAGAACGAAAAGAGGAAAAAGGGAGATAGGCATTCGACAGAGCTACCGGTGCTACTACGAAAGGTGCACTGCCCACGTGTTCCGATATTCGATCTTCTTCGAAGTTGCCCTCCCACGTACCTGGCGTGACAAGGAGATTTACGGTGTATTGCTTCAACGACCAAATGACATCACAAAAAACAAAAAAAAAAACAAAAAAAAAACGAAGGAAGTGGTATAATCGAAAAGGTCTAACGACAACCCACACTTCCTGCAAAGAGACGTTGATGAATCGAGTGAGTCATGATGAAGCGCTTTTCTATTCATAGCCGTAGACAACTTTTTTATTTTATTTATTTATTTTTTTTTGTCCCAGAAAGCTTTATAGATTCCGCAACCTTCAGGTGCCACCCGCGAAAGCCCTCGGAAGTTGCAACGGTGTGCTGTGGACGTACTCCGAGACGATCAATTTTGGAGACATCGCAAAAAAAAAAAAATATCGCTCGAAGTGCGCGCCGATTGGCTGGTTCAGGGAAAGCGAATGAGTATAGAGTCGCTTCAATCATTGCACAACACGCGAGATTCTATACGTCACGAAAAGCAACGCAGTCGCCGAAAGCTATCCGTCTCAGAATTGCGGCACTTTCACTACGCTGTCTGATATATTAATAGAACAGAATCAAACAGTTCTTGGCATTCTTACTTGGTCCCGCCTGGAGCGATGTTCGATTCTGTTCCCTCAAAGGACTGCGTGAATATTTATAGCCACTCGCTATCTTCATTGCAATGCTTGGATTCACAGGAGAGAGACGTGCGATGGGACTTCCGTACCGTCCATATCATATTACCTCCGCTTAATATTAGTAGCTTTCCGGATGACTCTGCAACAGTTTCGCATACCTGCTTGCGACACTTCCGGCAGGTGCCTACCGCCCACATTTCCTCTAGCTCTTTTACCTTTCCGCTCACGCTCCTTTTATACCGCACTCTCGCTATATTTCTTTTTATCAGGCTACCGTATTTGCTCGACTGTAACACGACCACGATTGTAACGCGAGGGGTGAATGTTCATTGCGTACAGGAAGAAAAAAAATAGTCATTTAGGTATTCGATTGTAACGCGAGGGTCTACTTTAGGTAGCGAAAATCTGAAAAAAAAAAAAAGAAACTCGTGTTGTATTCGAATAAATACGGTACCTCGCCAGCTGTGGTACACACATAAATTGAACAATGGCGAGAGACTTTCCGATGATTTTTGTCGTTTTTTTTTTTTTCGGAGTCTCAGGTTACTGGTCACATTATACTTACAAAGCTACGTGGTTCATGGATGCGGCACTGCTTCTGAGTGCAAAAAAAAAAAGAAAAAAAAAAAGAAAAAAAAAAAAACAGGGATCGAAAGTGGGGCGGAGGTGGAGGCCCATTCTCATGCCATGCCTCGCGAAGACTCAACGGAAAAACGCGCGTCCAGGCACAAAAGCCAAAACGACGAACAACGCGTCCTATACAGACGGGACCGAGCATCGACCTTTACTTTTTGAAAAAAAAAATAATAATAAAGCAAATGAAGAATAGTTCTATATCGAGCGCTGGCCGGACCCACGCTCCAATTTCACTCGGAATCCCAAAACGAGAAAAAAGCGGAGCGAGGGTCGCGTCGCATACTCGCCGACACAATTGCGTACAATGCTTTGAAGACGGCGTAGCTATCGCAAGTGATGCTGCCGTAACGTGTTTTGACTTCTTCGGATGCAGATCTAGCGTATATTAACTTCCGATGATCAGGTTTTCTTTTCCTTCGCCTTTTCATTTTTTTTTCATTTTTTGGGAGGGTTTTGAGAGGGGGGTGAATCAACAATGCGAGTGAACTGTAGGGACAAGAGTCTAGGTATGAAGCGCGTTCGCCCAATCGCGGTGCGACTCCTGCATGCGCTGGAGTTGGTGCTGTGACCTTTTTGCACAATAGAGCGCGCTACGAGTGCGGTGCTATATTATATATATATATATATATATATATATATATATATATATATATATATATATATATATATATATATATATATATATATATATATATATATATATAGCGACCGCGGCAACAGCCTCGAAAGACGCAAACGGCCCTCTCGCTACGGCTAGCCAGAGCGGCAGGCTGGCTAGCTCGAACCAACGGCGGTCAACGGCAGCGGCTATTTCTAAACGCTAAATGAACCGAAACACGTACATACGGCAGCACACCCTATAGAACAAGGGGCAGGCCTCCATACGCACGCTGCGAGGCGATAAGGCGAAACGGAAATGAACTACGCTGAGAAAGAAAAAAAAAAGATAGAAAAGTGAGATAGATAAGCCACAGCACAGACAAAGCGCGAGAGAAAACTCGTGATTTCCAGCGCCGAACCAGCCATCGATCGATCGATAGCACGAGGGAACAACACACGCGCAGCTGCCGCCTGTGTGCAGCGACACGATATGGGCGCGCACAGTTGGGCTTCGCCGCAGTGCGAGCGAGCGTGCGGGCGAGCGAGCCACCAGACGGGAACCGTAATGAGGGGAAGCACACCTCGGGGAGGGTGCGGGAGAAATTCGCAAGACGTGCGTCGAATCGAGAAAAGGCCGTGAATATAGCGCCGTACGTAATGAGGAAGGAGTCAGAGATCGGGGGGCGCACTGGGGAGGGGGGGAGGGGGGGAGAGGGAGGGATCTCAGAGGAGAGAAGAAGCGACACGGTTGGATGTGCTTTGCACGGCGTTAGACGAGAGAGTGTCAGCCAGGTTAATGGATGTACGCGGCGCGGAATGGCACGAGGAACGTAGAGGAAACGCCGCGCATGCGCATACGAGACGCGCGTGCTCCTATAACTAAACCTAATCACACGCGCGCATTGAAATGCAAAGTGGTGTTCTCTCGGCGGCGCGAAGGTGCTCGCGTTGGGGCCCAGAGCTGAAACGGGAAAAATATCGAGGCAAGATTTCTGTGGGAGCGAAATGGAAGAACAACAGTGTACTTAACCACAGGTGCACTAGAGGAACGTAAAACCCCAGAAATTATTATTAATTGTTCGTAATACCGTAGT
>JALIZH010011352.1:0-197500 GCA_030522465.1 Rhipicephalus appendiculatus
GATCGTCCCCGTTCTGCCCTTGCCACCGTGCTCCGCTTCCGTCAAGACGTGAGCTTAGCCTAGCGGCTTTGAAACACGGAAAGAACACATGCACACAAAACATATTAAATGCGAAGCATTTCTTAGCGAACTTCGGCGAGTTTGAGCGTATCTATCTATCTATCTATCTATCTATCTATCTATCTATCTATCTATCTATCTATCTATCTATCTATCTATCTATCTATCTATCTATCTATCTATCTATCTATCTATCTAGCCGCCTACGACTTTGTGCGTATCGTTAATGGGATTTATACCAAATTTGGTATGGCATAACATGACCGTATGACGAACATAAATGGCTGGTCATATAATGAAAATCATGATTAACTTGTCATGAAAAGTATGATTTACATGCCACGCTCATGGCGCGCTCGCGGCCGTTTCGTTAGCTTGATATACATCAAATTTGGGATTGAGTGACGTGACTGTATGACGAACATAAATGACAAGTGGTAATATGGAAATTATGACTTGTCATGTGCGACATGACTTGCATGCTACGCTCATGTCGTGCTCGTGGCCGTTTCGTTAGCTTGATATACACCAAACTTGGTATTGCGTGACGTGACTGTATGACGAACCTAAATGACTAGTGGTAATATGAAAATCATGACTTGTCATGTGCGACATGACTTGCATACCACGCTCATGGCGTGCTCGCGGCCGTTTCGTGAGCTTGATATACACCAAATTTGGTATTGAGTGACATGGGTGTATGACGAACATAAATGACTAGTGGTAATATGAAAATCATGAGTTGTCATGTGCGACATTATTTGCATGCCACGCTCATGGAGCGCTCGCGGCCGTTCCGTTAGCTTGATATACACCAAATTTGGTATTGAGTGACATGACTGTATCAAGAACATTAATGACAAGTGGTAATGTGGAAATCATGACATCTCATGAGCGACATGACTTGCATTCCACGCTCATGGCGCGCTCGCAGCCGTTTCGTTAGCTTGATATACACCATATTTGGTATTGAGTGACATGACTATATAGAACATAAGTGGCCGGTGGTAACATGAAAATCTTGGCATGCATGTCATCTACAACGCCATTTCCATGCCGCGATCACGGTGCGCTTGCGTCCAGTTCGCTAGCTGGATATACACCAAAATTGGTATTGCGCGACGTGACTGTATGACGAACATAAATGATAGGTCCTAACACCTAAAACATGACATGCAAATTATGTAAAGCATGATCTGCTCCTTCCTGGCTGCTTCGCCTTACATCGATTCCCACAGTGGGTGGGATCTGCCGGCTTTTTATCTGAGGGAACGTAAATAGCGATGGGAGAGAACGAGAAGCACACCGGTACATATTTATCGCGAAATGTCAATCGCTACCCCCCCTCCAACGCCCATATTTTTTCTCTGTATTAATCAGTCGTAGCGGGAGATAAAAGTTTCATGAGAAAGGATCGCTCGAAAAGAGAGAACGGCGAACTTTTACAAACGAAACATGGAGTTGCGAAGGTTGGTTGGTGAGGTTAGGTCGGGTGCATTTGTGGTTGGAGAAACGAACGGGTGCACTTACAAATATAGGCGTGCCCCAGGGGGGGGGGGGGGTGGCGCAAAGCCAGCCCCATACGTTGGCATAATAGGGAGGGGGGGGCACTGCGACGAACCTTCGCCCCCCCCCCCCTCCCCTTAAGGTGAACCCTGCGCACGCCTATGCTTACGAATATCGCCTGTTTCGCTTGTTGGTACCTCTCAGTACTCCTTTATATTTTTGTAGCGTATACATTTAGCCAGATGTTCGAAGTCTCGTCGATGATGCGCGAGAAAATCTTGGTATCATTTTATCGGACGCCCTTAAAAGCAGGCACAGTAGATTTCTCTTCGAGAATTCATTTTATCGCCTTTACGGGTAGTCAAACCGCATATATCGATTTCGCAAAAATACGTCAGTTGGTCACCCGAGGACACGCGGGAAAGTCCCTCCCCGTGAGGAAAAGACAGCCTCTTGTGAGGGAAAGCCGACTTCTTGGGCCGTTTCATGCTGTCCGATGTATTTGATGTATCAAATGCTCCGGCTAATTTTGTTCGATGTGGCTGTAGATCTTCATATTAATTGACGTTAAAGCATTGTCGTATTCGAAAACAGTGCTATGCAAATGATGATTCGATTTACCCGAGTTCTATAGGTAGGAGGTTTTCTCTGTATTTCCACCACTAGGTGGTCTTTGACAGGCAGTCTCTTTATGAATGCACTTTGCACAATGAACAAAGGTTCAATGAGTCTCAGAGCTATATTTCGCTTTGATATTTATGTCGGCCTCACTCAATCGCACTGTTCTTCAATCAGCTACGCACGAATATACGCTATTCTTTACCCTCCCCTCCTCTTTTTCTATCCTCCTCACCCTCACTTCACTTTCCCACCCAGTTTTTATACGTTGTATAAACGGCTATGCTATGGTTTACCACCCACTCCTTTCCCTAGTTGTCCCCCCTCACTTATGTTTCCCCCCTCGCTATAAGGTACTACGCATAACAATGCTGTTTTACCCTCCCCTCACTCTTTCCCTCCCCCCTCACCATTACATCACTCCCCATCGCTTTCTGTTCTCTTTCCCCCCCTCGCTATGCTGTACGACTCATAACGATGCCATGCTTTACCCTCCCTCTCTTTTCCTTTCTCCTCACATTCACTTCCCTTTCCCGAACCCTTTCTCTACTTTACTATGCTTGACATCTATAGTGCCTGCGTGACGACACACATGGCTATGCTGTGCTTTACCCCTCCCTTCCTCCTTTCCCTCCTCCTCAGCATCACTTCCATTCTCCTTCCCTTGCTATACTGTACTACACACGGCTATGCTATGCTCTACCTCTCGTCCTTTCCCTCCCCTCGCCCTCCTACCCTTTGCTATACTATACAACATACGACTATGCTATACAACGCTGGCTGTGTTATGTTTTACCCTCTCCCCTTCTCATTCCCATCCTCCTCATCCTAGCATCACTCCTCACCTACGCTCCCCTTTACCGTACCCTTACTATAGCATACTACACATAACTATGTTATACACTGTATTTCCTGCGTGACTCCATACGTGGCTATGCTTTAGATCACCCTCTCCATTCCCCTTCTCCTTTTTTTTTCTCATTCTCACCCTTACTTCCCTTTCCCGCACCCTTTCTATACCACACTATACATGGCTGTGGGACGACATACATGGCTGTGTTATGCTTTACTCTCACCGCTCTTTCTTGCCTTCATAATCATCCTCTCATAACTCACTCTTATCCTCACATTCTTTTCCCGCACGCTTTTTATACATGGCTATGCTATACACAATTTTGTATTCATGATGCCAAGCGACATGAGATCGCAGCATACGAGGACAGTACATTTCCTCCTCTCCCTCACATCACTCCTTCTCAACCTCACTTCCCTCTCTCACCTCATTGCTACACATGGCTATACTATACATGGCTATGGTATAAATAGTTTTGCCTACGTGACGCCAAGCGACACGAGACGACGACAGGATGCCATAACGACAGCCCGGGCCTCTAAAGTGTTCTCCGCACTTATGAAAAACCATTAAAGGCACGCGGAGAAATTACTATACAGGGTGTCCCAGCTATCACGCAGCGCGATTTAAAAAAGAGGAACGGCGTTACGCGAAGCAGACCTAGTGCTTATTGTTCCCAATATACTGTAGTAGCCGCTACTAATTTTTTCGTTAATGAGAATCAATTAATTACTCATAATTAAAATTGTAACTCCAAAAATACTCACCTAATTATCAAAGTGTCAATGAGGCAAATGTGGGCATGTTGAAATGACATCTATCTGTGCTACTTTCAACAACGTACTAATTGCGTGCTAATTTTTTTCTTTCGGATTCGATTGTTGCTTCATGCATGGCCTCCGAGATTGTGCACCGGCGCGCGACCTCGGAGGCCATGCACGAAGCAACAATCGAATCCGAAAGAAAAAAATTAGCACGCAATTAGTACGTTGTTGAAAGTAGCACAGATAGATGTCATTTCAACATGCCCACATTTGCCTCATTGACACTTTGATAATTAGGTGAGTATTTTTGGAGTTACAATTTTAATTACGACTAACTAATTAATTCTCATTAACGAAAAAATTAGTAGCGGCTACGCAGTATATTGGGAACAATATGCACTAGGTCTGCTTCGCGTAACGCCGTTCCTCTTTTTTTAAATCGTGCTGCGTGATAGCTGGGACACCCTGTATATACATAGAGCTATACACGCTGCCCACGCTTTCCACCAAAGAACTTTGTCTGAAAAGGTAGCCTGGTAACCAGAGCCCTTTGTTTAGAAAATAACTTGAAGGGAAGCCACCACATTATTTAGAACTTAATTAAAACATTAATTAGAGAGGGAAGCCACTTTTTACACCTTTTGCAAGTGGCCCATTAAACACGGAGACACTTTCTGTACCTCAAAACACGGGACATGTTTTTTTCGTATTTAGGGCGGTTACTTGTATATTTCAATAAACAGACAGGCATCCTTCAAGATTACGTAGACTTTGTTTGTCGATTTCACGGACACTTTTAAGAGTATAGGCCGCTAGCGAGTAGCGTCATCGCTGCTGCACGGGACCGAATGTTTAACGTGGCGATGGTTTGCAAACATACGCCGTCGTCATTACTTGCGCAGTCAGGAACGCGGAGTTGCTTCTTCAACGGAACACAAGCCTTTAACATCCTATTTAGTAGCGCTTGTGTCACAGCCATGCTCAGACTCAAGCCGTGCGCAATTCACTGCACTCGGATGCCGCAGGTTCGATCAGCATGATCTAAACATGAATATCGAAAAGAACACGCACGTATGCTTTTCGCAACGACGAATCCTTCGATGTTGCAAAAATGCGTCGCACAACTATGCCGATCGGAAGGTACCAGTGAAGTGCAGGAGAAGTGAGCCGATAGGCGTGGATTGTGGCCGTGACTGCACGTTTCATCGCTCTAACCATTTCGCTTCCCTGGTCCGAACATGAGTGTTTTTGGGGGAATTCGGCGCTCGATAATATCCACAATAATTGCACTACGTGCAATGTGCAAGAAAAAACTATGCTTTTATTTTGATCTCGCTGAAGGATACTATACATTAAATACAATCAAAGTGACTTACGAGCATTAAAAAACATTAGCGCGCAAGGGGACGTGAAGTGCAACTCGCTCCTCGTGAGTTAGCAGCTGATCGTTCATCGTCGCTGTCACACTCTGCGCTTTCACAGCCTTCTCCGTCCAGTGAAAAATCCTCGTCTTCAAGGTGGTTCCTCTTAACATCATTGCTGAAAGCGATCTGAAGAATTTCCTCCGCCGAATGACTTGCGTTAGTCCTCGTCACAGCGTTATCTGGGCGCGCAGAAGGGCAGAACCAGCAGAACTTCTTGCTCTCACACCGGTCAACTAACAAATCGCTTGCAGAGTGCTGCCATCTATCAACAAACGTACAAGAACAAGCGGCGCAGCGGTGGCCTATTTTAGATTACTCAGTTATATATCGCTACCTCGCGCGACTTCCCGCCTACAATGTTATAAATTCATGCACTACAAGAGCACTGACGAATGCTATATGCAAGTAGAACAAGGTGAGTTTCAACTGAGAAAGTAAGGTGACAGCGTTTAACTAACCTACATAACTACACAAAACCTCGCAAAACTGATATTTGTACGATGTGGGTCATCGTTGAACGCGCTAGTTGGCACGTATTTTCACGAAAACTTCGCGTCTCGCAAGAACGAGTCAGATTTATCGTGTCACGGAGGGCCCGGTTTGTTCACTGAAGCAGGAAACATGCAAACTCGTAGTGTTTGTTTCCTGCTAACACAGCCGAACAAGTGCGCGACTGCGTAGGGCTGCCATGGTGTCGTCTACTAATCATCCATGACAGGACGCTTCTAAATTCCGCTAGGGGCGCGACAGTCTGTGGGCGTTGCGAATACTGGGCTGGGAATTTCCCTTCACTCACCATGCTGTAATCGACTGTGCTCGCGCCGAAGTCGAGTTCTCGCCGCTATGCGACTCTGCTGCTCTCGACTCGCCGCCTCCGCCTGCAAAACTTTTTGTTGCCGCCGACACAGTGATACCACCTCTCTTATCTGTGCTAGTACCGCTTTCCTGCGAAGTCTCTACTGGCTCAACTGTTCTTTTTACGCCCTCTGGAGCCGCTGTTCGCCGCAAGTGCTTCCTGATTCCTTTCGCCGTTCTGACCATTCAAGATGGATCAAGTGCAGCTTATGTTTCGAATACGTTTCCCTCGCCGTCCAAATTACTGCGCGGAGAGTGGCTAGGCCTTGCCGATGACGTTGATCTCTTTTGTGCATATGTCGTTGCTGATCGCTCGACTCCGCTTCAGATTGACACCATTGATTGCTCCGCGTTGCCGTCTCAGTCATCATTCACCGACGCACTTTCGAGATGCCTCGACAGCGATCTTACGGCCCACCAGCGCGCCGACGTCATCGCATTCTTAGAGCGCTTCAGCGCCAGCTTCGACCACCAGCAACCAACTTTGGGCCGTGCTTCCACAGTGTCTCACCAAATCGACACTGGCCTTCACGCTCCTTTACGTCAGCGCCCATATCGTGTGTCGGCATCTGAGCGTCGTATCATCGCGGAACAAGTTGACGACGTGCTGAAGCGCGGCGTTCTTGAGCCCTCGAACAGCCCCTGGGCCTCCCCGGTTGTTCTAGTAAAGAAAAAGGATGGCTCAAAAAGGTTTTGCGTCGACTACCACCGGTTGAACAAGATCACGCGCAAACATGTGTACCCACTACCTCGCATAGACGATGCCCTTCACTGCTTACAAGGAGCAGAGTTCTCGTCACTAGACCTGCGCTCCGGTTATTGGCAGGTTCCGATGGCTGAAGCTGATCGCCCCAAAATGGCTTTCGTTACCCCCCGATGGCCTATACGAATTTAACGTCATGCCGTTCGGGGTATGCATTGCGCCTGCCACTTTCGACAGCATGATCGACAACATCCTCCGCGGCTGAAATGGCAGACATGCCTCTGCTATTTACACGATATCGTAATATTTCCAAGTGACTTTTCAACTCATCTTCAGCGCCTGGAGACAGTGCTCACTTGCCGCAGCTCCGCCGGTCTACAGATCAACTTAAAGAAGTGCTGCTTTGGCGCTCGACAACTCCTAATTTTGGGCGATGTCATCTCTAGAGATGGCGTTCTTCCGGATCCGACAAAACTTCACGCCGTGACCGAGTTCCCTAAGCCGAAAACCATAAAATAACTACGCAGCTTCCTCGGCCTATGTTCATATTTTCGTCGTTTTATTCGAAACTTTGCCTCCATCATATCGCCCTTGACTGACCTTCTCCGCGGCAACCGCGACCTTTCGGGATGGTCATCGGCATGTGATGATGTATTCGCCATACTGCGCAGCCTTCTTATATCACTCCCAATCCTGCGCCATTTTGATCCGCTTGCCCCGACGGAAATCCAAACGGATGCGAGCGGGGTTGGTCTCGGTGCTGTTCTCGCCCAGCGTAAACCTGGATTTGATGAGTACGTCGTCTCTCACGCCAGCCGTGCGCTCACAAAAGCGGAAGCCGACTATTCAGTCACCGAAAAAGAGTGCCTAGCCATTCTATGGGCAATAGGAAAGTTTCGACGCTATCTTTACGGGCGCCCATTTAGCGTGGTTACAGATCACCGTGCATTATGTTGGCTTTCCTCTTTAAAAGATCCCTCCGGCTGGCTCGCCCGTTGGGCACTTCGGCTTGAGGAGTACGATGTTCACGTAATTTACCGATCCGGAAGAAGACATTCCGACGCAGATGCTCTGTCCCGATCTCCCCTACAACAGGTGACCAGTCGTCGTATTCGCCTACCAACGACGTGTCTGCACTTTGTGTCAGCGACATGCTTCTGGAGCAACAGAAAGATCCCTGGGCCGCTTCACTTCTGAACTGGTTGAGTCAGCCTCCCTCTCAGCACATCGCTAGAAGTATGCGCCGTCAAATACAGCACTTCGTTATCCGGGACGGTTTGCTACACCGACGAAATTATTTGTCCAAAGGACGCCGATGGCTCCTGGTTATTCCCAGACATCTCCGCTCAGACATATTTATTTATTTCAATACCCTAAATGCCCTATCGGGCATTACATAAGGGGGGGGGGGGGGATTTAAGTGAATACATACATTTCAAATAACATAAATACAAAGCAAAATACCAAAAAGAAAATAAAAAAGAAAACATCGAGTAAGTCAAATCACAACATCCAGTCAAAATACGTTCACCAACTTCCGTCGAATACATATTCATGAGTACAATTTTTTTTCAATAACGATGAAAGCACTATGAAAATTACATCGAAAAACATTGAATATATATCGCGAACAAAAACCGCAAATGAAACGAGAGCAATCAGACACAGATTAGCAATATTACTTGATATGCAAATAGTCCTGCAGCATCGAGTGAAATATGGAATGATCTGTTATTATTGCGATGTTAGGTGGAAGGAAGTTCCACTCGGTCATGCATAATGATAATGGTGAATTTTGAAACTTTTTGGTCCTGGCAAACATGCGGGCCACCTTGTGCGCATGATCGAGGCGGGTTGAGGTATGAGGGGCTGGAAAGATATGAGACTGGGCGAAGGATGAGCTGCTGTGATAAAGTGAGTGAAAGAACGATAGTCGAGTATGTAGCCTGCGCATGGCAAGTGTGGTAAGGCTAAGCTCTGCTTTCAGTAAAGAAACACTTATGTAACGTGAGTAGGATGATGAGATAAACCAAGCAGCTTTATTCTGTACCATTTCGAGCATGTTAGTAAGACCGATTTGGTGAGGATGCCGTATGATTGAAGCGTATTCTAAAGGTGGCCGAATCAATGAATTGAAAGCGCGCAGTCTTGTGTCCCTATTAGCGAAATGCAAGCGTCGTTTGAGGAGGCCGAGTTTCTTGAGAGCCTTATTAGTAATATGCTCTATGTGTGCTGTCCAGCTTAAATCTGAACTGAGTATCACGCCCAGGTACTTAAATGACGTGACTTTTTCTATTACCAAATCGTTTATTTTATAAGAGCTAGAGCATGCAGAAGTGATATTAGTAAACAGTAAGTGCTTGGTTTTGTCGACGTTAATTTCCATCTGCCAACTGCTGCACCATTCCCTTAACCTGGTTAGATCCGCTTGTAGTTCTACAACGTCATCTGTGCAAGTTATTTTCCTATAAACAACACAATCGTCCGCAAAAAGACGGATGGACGAACTTATGTTAGATGCAATGTCGTTAATGTTTACTAAAAACAGAAGAGGGCCCAGCACGCTGCCTTGCGGCACACCAGATGTTACTCGGGTTGGATTAGATATGTAGTGGTCAAGTTTAACTGACTGAGACCGTTTGTTTAAAAATTCTTGGATCCATGCAGTCGTTTTGTGGTCGAGGCTGAAGTGAAGTATTTTTAGCAATAGCCGGTTATGGGCAACACGGTCAAAAGAACACGGCAGTAGCCTCGACGCTATTTCTTCGGGCCCGAAAGCGACTGTGGCCCCTATTCGAAAGCTCCCTACTTTCTGGTGTAAATACGACATCTTGAGTGTTTGTTCTTGAATTTTGCATAGTGGCTTCAAATGTCTGCCTGAACTAAAATTCTTTATGTACCGCATGTTGCTGCTGTTGTGGTGAGGTGGCGGGTTTAGTCAAGCTGCAGATATTTCAGCTTTTATCTTGCTACCTCACCATAAATGGTGATATTTTGTTTCTTCTTGTTCATCTTTTGTAATAATGCATCGATTATGGTGAAATACACCAAATCTACAATCTCAAGTCTGAACAGCTCATTAAAGCGTTTTTCAATTATTCGTAACGTCTGTCAAGAAAGGTTATATTGCCACGCGCGTTTATTTTACTGTATTCGTTTCCGCCCACAAAAACTATCAGCAGTACTCGGCGAAGACCGCGCCTTATTGTTCCAGAAGCTTCTCGGTTGTAGTAGATCGTTTTGTTAAGATTGCACGCAAGACGCTAACACTCAAGATTATTCCAGAGCTTGCGCGACGACTAGTGATAAGGCTAGAATGTTCGACGCGTGATTTATAAAAGCCGGCGCGTTCCAGCGAAGTTCAGTTGATCGACGGCCGACGCTCTGTTCGCCGCTGTCAGTGCCAGTGTATATCGCTGTAATCTGACTTTCCGTTTCCCGGCCACAAGTTCGGCGCAAATAAACAGTTTCATTTTGGACCTACCGACTGCTGCCTTCGTCGACGTCACGACCACGTGACATCTGGTGGAGGTGCTTCCCGGTCCATGTACCGAACCCCTCCAGCCGTGAGCCAAGCCCACACCGTTAAGGGGACACCGACGTCAACGCTGAACAGCGAGCCAGCCGCAGGCAGCAAGGTCTCCCACCAGAATACGGACCCCTACCCGACAAGATCCGGGCCATGGCGACGAAGACAACAAGCACGATGACGACCGCAGTGCCCCCCCGCGGCAATCGTGATGCAGCCACCCAGAGAGTCGCCGACGTTTCACGGATCTCCAAGTGAAGACCCCGAAACCTGGCTTGAGACATTCGAAAGGTTCTCAACATTCAACAATTGGGACGCCGACGACAAGCTGCGCCACGTATACTTTTTCCTAGACGACGCCGCTAGGGCCTGGTTCGAGAATCGCGAGTCCACTCTTCGAACCCGGGACATCTTTCGCGGCACTTTTTTGGAAACGTTCACGAGTGTCGTCAAAAAGGAAAGGGCTGCAACCTTGCTGGAGACACGAGTGCAACTTCCTAACGTAAGCCTCACTATTCGCGGAGGAAATGACCCGACTCTTCCGCAACGCTGACCCCGCCATGTCCGAGGAAAAGAAGGTTCGCTTCTTGATGCGGGGGGTTAAGCAAGACCTGTTTGCCGGCCTTGTACGCAACCCACCAAAGACTGTCACGGAATATGTCTCGGAGGCCACGACGATCGAGAAGGCGCTGGAGATGCGTACTAGCCAGTACAACCGCCGCATTCCCTCGACGACCTAAGGGGAGGTTCAAGCGCTACATCCCGACGACCTGCGCGACATCATCAGAGCAATTCTTCGGGAGGAGCTGCGCAAATTCTTGCCAACTTCGCAGCTTCAGGTGGAGCCGATAACCGACGTCGTGCGCCAGGAAATCCGGCAAGTTCTTGGAGCACCTGAACCAGCGCAGCGTGAGTCACAAGCGATGAGCTACGCTGCCGCAGCGCGTCGTAACGCTCGCCCGGCGCGCCCACGTGAAGACTTCGCACCACCGCAGTTCCGCCGCCAGACACCGCCGCCAAAGACGCCATACCATCCACCCACCGGCCAGCGTTCCGCTCCGAGGAAGACCGACGTTTGGCGCGCCCCTGACCACCGCCCCCCTGCGCTACCACTGCGGAGAAGCTGGCCACACCTACCACCGCTGCCAGTACCGCCAGATGGGACTGCGTGGTTTCGCCATCGACGCGCCGCGTTCACAGCGGGGTGAACGACCACGCGACATCGCCGACTACCTCGCAGGAGCGCAGTGGACGCCTCGAGGATCTTCCCGTATAGCCTTCGCCAGGGCGCTACACCTCACCACACCGCAGGCAGTACGCCGCCCCTGTTCGGGGCCGCTCTCCTAGCACTGATCCGGAAAACTAAGGGCAGCAACCGATGGAGGTGCGGTTGCTGTACGTGGAACGACGTAAGATCCTCCGCCAACGCCGACGCCACTGCCGCGACGACAACTGCTGAACACGACGCGAAGCAGACAGAGCCCTGCTGAATAAACCTCGTGGATCGAGGAAAACCTGACGACGCAGCATGGAAGCGGCGCAACAAACCGACGGAGCCGTGATCCGACGCCGTGACCTAACCGCAACGCAAGGCGACGGACTAGCGACCTCGACGTTCTCATCGACGGCCACAACGTCACCGCTATCGTCGACACTGGGGCCCACTATTCCGTCGTCAGTGGGCCATTCGCCGCCAAGCTGAAGAAAGTAAAGACCGCGTGGAGTGGACCTGAAATCCGGACAGCTGGAGGCCACCCGATAACGCCAATTGGAGTCTGCACGGCGAGAGTCACCATCAATAACCGGATTTATCCTGTGCGCTTTGTAATCCTACAACACTGCTCCAGGGATGTGATACTTGGAATGGACTCCTAAGTGACCACGGCGCCGTCATCGACCTGAGCTCGGAGTCGACCAGCTAAAGGCACTGCTCCTGCGATTCAAAGACTGCTTCTCGGCGTCGTCAAGAATTCGACAGACCCCAGTCGCGAAACATCGCATCATTACAGAAGAAACTGCTCGACCAGTTCAACAGAGCCCGTACCGAGTATCGAAGCGCGAACGCGAGGCCGTGAACAAAAAAGTCGACGAAATGCTACGCGACGACATAATCCAGCCGTCCAAGAGTCCCTGGGCGTCTCCCGTGGTTTTGGTGAAGAAGGACGGCACGCAACGTTTCTGCGTCGACTATCGTCGCCTGAACAAGATCACGAAGAAGGATGTGTACCCCCTCCCACGAATAGACGACGCCCTGGATCGACTCCACAACGCAAAGTACTTTTTGTCGATGGACCTCAAGACAGGCTACTGGCAAATCGAAGTCGACGAGAGAGACCGAGAAAAGACTGCTTTCATAACTCTGGGCGGCCAGTTCGAGTTCAATGTCATGCTTTTGGTCTTTGCTCGACCCCCGCGACCTTCAAACGCTTTATGGATACCGTACTGGCCGGCTTGAAGGGGTAGACTTGTCTTGTGTACTTGGACGACGTCGTTGTGTTTTCCTCAAACTTCGACGAACACCTCCGACGCCTGGAAACTGTACTTCAAGCAATCAAGACATCCGGACTCACCCTGAAGCCACAAAAGTGCCGCTTCGCCTACGAGGAGCTCTTGTTCTTGGGCCACGTGAGAAGCAAGTCCGGAGTACGTCCCGACCCGCAGAAGACAGCCGCCGTCGCTACATTCCCGCCACCCGCCTAAAGAAGGCCGTGCGTCGATTTCTCGGCCTGTGTGCTTATTACAGGCGGTTCGTCAAAAAAACTTGGACCATCTCCCCGAAGGGAACCCAGATGGGATGAGAAGCAGCAGCGGTAGTGTTGCGGGCGGTGGAGACGGGTGAAGCGAGAGAGAAGTGTCACGTTCAGAGGTGTTGCGAGCGGGCGGTGCAGCCGGCAGCTGCGGGCGCTGCCGCAATCATGCTGCGGGTGAGGGAGGGAGTGACGTCAGCGCACACCTGCGAGGGAATCGTGTGAGAAGAGCGTGACGTCAACGCGCAGCTGTGGCGTGACTTACTTGGCAACGCTCCAACACCTACGGCGAGAAGAACGCGTTGCGGCGCATTCGTACGGACGCACGTAACGTACGGCGTTACACACGTGAGTCAAAGAGCTGCTTCGCATCTAAAAATTTTGCCCGCATCGCCAAGCCACTCACTAACCTTACCAGGACCGACGTCGAGTTCAAGTGGGAAACGCCGCAGGAGAAAGCATTCCAAGAACCAAAACGACGCCTGCAAACGCCTCCGTTACTTGCGCATTTCGACGAACACGCCAAAACAGAAGTGCACACCGACGCGAGCAGCGTAGGACTCGGCGCCACCCTTCTGCAGAGGACGGACCGACTGGAAAGGGTTATCAGTTATGCTAGCCGGTCGCTATCCAAGGCAGAGACCAACTATTCCACAACAGAAAAGGAGTGCCTCGTCATCATCTGAGCTACGTCAAAGTTTCGTCCCTACCTCTATGGCAGGCCCTTCAAAGTTCTGAGCGACCACCACGCCTTCTGTTGGCTAGCTAACTGTTGGCTAGCGCCCCCGTCGACCCGCCGCCGCAGAACGACCAGAAGGAGTATTTCTTCTTGGGAACCATAAGTGCTGACGACTTTGCCGAACGCCAGCGAGCCGACTCGGAACTCAGGGGCCTTGTGGAGTACCTTGAAGTCAAGACCGCCATTGTTCCGAAGGCATTCAAACGAGGACTCGCTTCGTTTTTCTTGCGAAACGACGTTCTCATAAAGAAGAATTTCTCGCCACTTCGAGCCAACTACCTTCTCATGGTGCCTTCAGCATTGCGGCCAGTACTCCAGGCACTACACGACGACCCGACGGCTGGACAGCTCGGATTTTCCCGCAAGCTCGCAAGAGTACAGGAAAAGTACTACTGGCCGCGCCTTGCCGCCGACGTCGCCCGCTACGTAAGGACGTGCCGTGACTGTCAGCGACGGAAGACACCGACCACAAGACCAGCAGGCTTCCTTCAGCCGATCGAGCCTCCTCGGCGACTGTTCCAGCAGATCGGGATGGACCTCCTGGGGCCGTTCCCAACGTCGACTTGAGGAAACAAATGGATCGTCGTAGCCACCGACTACCTAACCCGCTACGCCGAAACAAAAGCTCTGCCCAAAGGCAGTGCCGCCGAGGTAGCCAAGTTCTTCGTTGAGAATATCGTCCTTCGACACGGCGCCCCAGAGGTTCTCATCACCGACAGAGGCACGGCGTTTACGGCTGACCTAACCCAGGCATCTTGGGATACAGCCACACAAGTCACCGCCGGACCACCGCGTACCACCCACAGACCAAGGGGCTGACCGAGCGTCTAAACAAGACCATCGCCGACATGTTGGCCATGTACGTCGACGTCGAACACAAGACGTGGGACGCCATCCTACCGTACGTGACCTTCGCATACAACACCGCCGTGAAAGACACGACGCAGATGACGCCATACAAGTTGGTCTATGGACGGAGCCCGGCAACGACGCTCGACGCCATGTTACCAAACGTGACCGACGAGGAAAACATTGACGTGACCGCCTACCTACAGCCCGCCGAAGAAGCACGACAGGTCGCCCGCCTGCGGATCAAGAATCAGCAGACGACTGACAGCCGCCGCTACAATCTTCGACGACGCTTCGTGGAATACCAGCCCGGCGACCGCGTTTGGGTGTGGACGGCGATACGACGACGTGGACTTAGTGAAAAACTTCTGCGACGATACTTCGGACCGTATAGGGTGCTTCGACGTCTCGGCTCACTCGACTACCAGGTTGTCCCCGACGGCATTTCGAACTCTCAACGGCGGCGTGCGCGACCTGAAGTCGTCCATGTCGTAGGCCTCAAGCGGTTTTACGCGCGGTATTGAAACTGATGACTGTACTTTTTTTTTTCATTGGACTTACTTGCTTGTGCGTATTGTTTACTGAACTTTCTTGATTTATTGTCGTTATTTATTGTTCCATGTATTTTTTTCCATGTGTTCTGTTCTAAGCATCGGGAAGATGTCTTTTCAGAGGGAGGCATTGTCACGCGCGTTTCTTTTACTGTATTCGGTTTCCGCCCACAAAAACTATCAGCAGTACTCGGCGCAGACCGCGCCTTAGTGTTCCAGAAGCTACTCGGTTGTAGTAGATCGTTTTGTTAAGATTGCACGCAAGACGCTAACACTCAAGATTATTCCAGAGCTTGCGCGACGACTAGTGATAAGGCTAGAATGTTCGACGCGTGATTTATAAAAGCCGGCGCGTTCCAGCGAAGTTCAGTTGATCGACGGCTGACGCTCTGTTCGCCGCTATCAGTGCCAGTGTATATCGCTGTAATCGGACTTTCCGTTTCCCGGCCACAAGTTCGGCCCAAATAAACAGTTTCATTTTGGACTTACCGACTGCTGCCTTCGTCGACGTCAACACCACGTGACAATATGGTGCTTAACATCCATATGTTCCTTTCTTCATTCATAAATGATTGTAGTGGTTACAGGGGCGTGCCTCAATTCTGAGACAGAAATGTGCTCGGACAACATGGGATGACTGATTCTCAGTTTAACGTACTCATATGCACCATCGCTGTAGAAATAATGAATACTATACTGTGCTTGGTTACTTTGTACATCCTACCTAACCTATACAAACGGCACACCGCACCTCTTTTTGGTGTTCGTTGCCAATGTGGTCGTTGCTGTGTTGCCACATGGTGATCGTGAACACAGCTACTTGAAGGCAGCGATAAATGAAACCATGATATAAGCAGCTATAGTGTTCATTGTCTAACATCAGTTCTGATGGTCTTGCCTGCGAAACGTCCACTGTGGTGGTAGCGCTTTTCTAATTACTGCGGTGCAGCCATTTTCATCGGGTGCAGTGGGCGCGGACATTTCTTTGAAAGTAGTACAACACCATATAGCATTCCTGAGCGAAAGTAGCGGACATTTTCCATTTAAGGGCTCGTTTTTCTTTCTTAGGCACAACATGAATGAGAACTGACAGGCAATGGGGCCAAGGAGGGTATAGGGCATGTTGTTTGTAATAACTGTGATATAAATGAGTAGAAAGTGAAATAGACTAAAAGATAACGTGCAGCCGGTGGGGACCGAACCTGCGACCTCTGAAGAACGCGTCCAATGCTGTATCAATTGAGCTGCGGCGGCTGTCATCGTCGCATCCACTTTATCGGGTATATATGTGCACTTCAACCTGGTAGTGTTAATCAGCGGCTCTCGCAGCCTTGACGGCGACTGTGGAACACTCTTTTTCTTCCTGTAGTCGTCACGTGCTCAGCTGCAAGCTTGTAAAAAGATCACATCACGTGACGCCTTCAGGAAGAAACAGATATTGTTCCACACTCGCCGTCATGGCTACGAGCGGCGCTGATTGATGCTCCCAGGTGTAAGCGTTAAAATACAGGAATGTGGCGAAACCACGGCGTAAGAGTATTCAGGCGTTTACGCTTCGCGTGCCTGAACGGCCACAGTATGTTCGGCTACGCCTGGGTAACTCTGCTGCGAACCAATAGATGGCGCCGCCGCCAGTGGACCTATAGTAAGATTGATTTATTCGAAATCGACAATTAAGGTATTAGGCCAATTAAAAAAAATGAAAAAGCTTTTTTTTTTCTTTATTTGTCGAGCGTGGTGGCACACTTGTCACCGCCCTGTTATAAAGGGGACGCTGATAGCATCCATCCATCCGTGCGGTGCTGGCCAGTTGCCATTCCTCTACCTCCCCAACGTTTTCGTTCGCGGTGATGTGAGCAACGCTCAAAGCGCGAAGGAAACTTATTATTTCAGATTAAAAGGTGCCATGATTATATTGACTTGGGGGGTATGAAGAAGAGGAAGAACTAAAGAAGGATTTCAAACGAAGGAATATGGAATAAAGAAATAAGAAGATGGTATATTCAAACAGAATTGAAAAAAGAACATCAAGTAGTACTAGAATATGAAATTACCCGTCCCAGAATATGGCCATCTCCCTTTGCCTGGAATAGCAAATGGTGCCCCACTCGAAAACTGAAAGTGGCTATTACAAAATTTCGATGCCGTATTCCCCCTCTGAATTTCTATTTATACAGGTCTGGTCTGGTGCTATCTCCTATGTGCTATTACTGCCAAGAGCCCGAAAACATTGATCATTTTTTGCTTAAATGCAGTCGTTTTACTCGCCATAGAAAACAGCATTTCGAAAAGTTATTCAGAAACTAAAAAATTACCCTGAATCCTCAAAATCTTCTTTCCCTTGGGGCGTCTTCTCTGGGATTCAGCAACAGGAATGTCTGCTTAGCCATATGCGAATTTTTTGTCGACACAAAAAGAATTCCCTGTTAACATTATTCCCTATCAATTCTTGGTACTTCAAAATTCCTTTCATTATTTCATTGATTTCCATATTATTTTATTATTCTATATAGTCCGGTCATTCTTAAAATTTTTGTTATTCCAGTGGCGATCGATTTCCTTCACATCCCTTTTCAAAATTAAATATTTCAGCTTATATTAACCGCCGGCTTCATGGCCAATCCCCCGAAGTGGGTAAGAGCCAAGTATATAGGAACAAGCAAGCAAGAAAACGGGCACGAGAGGCGACGTGGCCGGGGGAGAAGGACGGCAGAGAGCGCTAGGAACAAGGAGAGGCTCTGACGGGCAGTTGCAGCAGCACGACGTTCTACCGAAGTCCGCCAGCAGAGATCCTGGCAAGGTACCCTTCACAGCAACGCCATGTGAGGGAAGGAGCTGGGCCAAGCGACGTCATCCTCGTGAGGACGCGAAATACGTCCTCGATCCGTTGACTGTGCATCGCAAGGACGAGCGATACAGCCGCTGCAGGGACGCGACGGTGCTGCTGACGGCCGCGCACCTGTGGCGCGACGGACTTGATAGATGCGACGAGCCTTAACGACTCGAACCCGCAGCCGCCACCACGTCAGACCATGCACCTGTACTGTAAATTTGACTCTCTAGGTTGTGTATATAGTGTGTAAGGGACCACTATTGCTTAGTTTGCCCGTATTCTGTTACTTGGGTTTTTTCATATTTGGTTTGTTTCACTTATAAAGATTTCTCGTGGTCCTTTCGTTCCTGTGTCGTGCTTTTCCATCAGAGTCCATTACAAAAGGATGTGTACCAGTCGCAAGGATGCGCTCATATGAAAATATCTCGTGCAGGTTATGAATGTCGTGAAAACGGATCGATCGGGCAGCTCTCAAAGCCCACTCAAGTACTTTCGCGCGCATTCGCTCGCCCTAGTAGTTTTTTCTATTCAAGGAATTCATCCATGCAAAGCAAAATTACGAAAAAGAAAAACGTTAGCCAGCGTCTTATTCCTATATCAAATGCTTCCCGACGGCCGCATTTCAATGGGGGGCAAAACGCAAAGAACACCCCAGGTGGTCCTAATTAGTTAAGAGCCGTCCACTACGGCGTCCCTCGTACTCAAAGCGTGGTTTTGGCGCGTAAACCTTCAACACTGATTATTATCCTTCTATAAAAAGAAAATGTGACTGCACCAGAAATGTATTCCATGCGTATCGCTGCTCCCAGTTATGCAGGAAACCGTTGAAGCATAGAGGCGTGTGTTCAATGTCACCGCGACATACACTCTAAGAAAAAAAGAGTATACCCGACTCTTTTCGGAGAGTTCCGACTTGCCACGTATACGACTCTCTTTGGAGAGTAACGGTGACTCTCTTGGTGGGTCAGAGTGGGCGCGCTCAGGAGAGTCCCCGGACCCTCTTAAGAAGAGTGGGAGGACTCTTATGCGAAGGATCACACTACCACTTCTGAGGGAGTCAGACGACTCTTGCCAGTGACGCTCCTACGCGGGTCAATTGACACCCACCGAAGCGTCAAGCGACTCTACGGCTATTTTAAGCTACTAAATTGACCCGTGCTCTACTTTTGCGCGACTACTGCTGGAAATAGTGAAGTACTCATTTTAAGCAACTCCATTAATACTTGCCGTTGTGCCCAGCGACTGCAAGAAAAGGATACACAGCAAACGGGTTTGAGCCTTTTTGGGAGTTTTGGGGCCCGCTCTTAACTTGCATCCTAAAGGTACTACGCAAAACCCCCCTACCAAAGGAGGTTTTAGGGTACGCAGGGCAAGATGGCGGTGCCTGTTGAAGCGACAGCCGTCCACTTCGAATCTTTCTACCCGTCGGCCTGCATTATTAAACTCATTCATTCCCAAATAATGCTGGTATTTGATTTAGATTTGAGTAGTATACTGCCGATAAAACAGCTCCGTTTTCGAGATACACAGTCGATTTGCGGTGCAGAAGGCTTAACAAGGTTTGTTTACAAAGTAAACGGAGTCAAAAGAGGGAATTAAGGAGGTAACTTTGGTGTTTTTATTTAACTCATTTCGGGGGCTTGAACGGAGTTCATTGGAAGTTTTTCTGCTTCTTTTGAGAGCTTTTAAAACGCCCCTTTATACGCGGCCCGAGAGAGGGCGAGAAAAAAAAGGTATTTCAGGCACTATAGCGCTTTAGAGACATTTCTTGCAACTATTCATAGCTAGGACATACTAGAAAATGGACATTGATGTATTCATGCACATACATGGCATATGCATACAAGCACGCACGACACAGGAATCGAACTCGCGACCACACGCACTGAAAGCAAACATCGTATCCATTACACCACAGCGACACCACTAGCTTGCGCAGTTTTTCACGAGGGTATATATCTACGAAGCGGCTACTAATCCGTCGGCGACAAATCAAACTTTTGTTCTCGTAGCATCGGCATGTGTTAGCGCTTTCGCAAGGCCAGTACATAAACTCAGGCGCGTCACGAAGGCCAAGGTAAACACCTTCAGCTTCGAACTATTCGGTTCGTCGTGTCGTGTCGTGCCGCTAGAAAAATTGTAAACGTGTGCCCTCTTGAGTACTTCGACACTGTTTCACTCACCCGAAATTCGTGGATACCAGCGTGACAAAAGGTATCCTCAGATGGCCGAACATATGTGCATTCCATGGGCGTATGATGTGGAGCTATTTTCGTTGTTTCTTCCGCGAGCTGCACGCGTCCCATGGCAGCGGCGTGTTCTGAGCTGTATGACCGCCTGTGTTTCCATTGATGGAGTGTGTGCCTCCCGCCGCACGGAAGCCCTCAGAGGCGAGGACGAAACACTGAGCAACACATCTTTATCATTTCAAAACACTGTCAGCGGCCCCTAAGCGCGAGCGTGCCTGTGTCCATCGTTCTCGTCATCCACCGGCGCGCTCACCGCTACGACTCCCATAGCATATCAAAGTTACTCACGCAGATGCCCACAAGCGTGGGCAGGGGTGCCTCCTCAGGTGGAAGGGGGGGAGAGGACGAAGGCTCGTCGCTGCGCCCACCCTACCTATTAAGTCTATGCACGGGGCAGACTCCCCCCCCCCCCCCTCCCCGTGTGCACGCCTATGCAGATGCCTGTTACAAGGACATTGTAACGCGCCTACACTAAGTGCATTTATTGCGCGCGTACTCTCACGAGCCAAACGTAGGTGCAGCAGCGCCTTCAGATTAGCTGAACGATAATCTACATCCACAATTAGCACTTATTCGCAACTCGCACTTTCGCGGGGCGCGCAGTGATTCTCTAACTCAAATTCAGTATTTAGTCGCTTTGACACTCGGAGACTACCTACAATCTTACTACTGTAATGAAGAAGAGAGAACGAAGAGACAACGCCCTCGCCTACAATCTTACTACAGCGACTACCTACAATCTTACTAATTAACTTAATGAAACTTTTTGTTGGGCTAGTTTGTACATGCTTACTGAAATACAAATAGACGCAAACCTACGCCCTTTCTGTTCTCTCTAATTTTCTTCCTCGTAGGTTTGCGTCTATTTGTACTTCAGTTACTAATTAACGCTCATTGTTAAATATCACACAAATGCATTAAAGCAAATGCGTAAGCATGCCCCAATGTCAAGTACAACCACCACAAATTAGCGGTGACAGGTCTCCTGTTAAATAAAAAAGTTAATGCACATGCACTTCGCCCTTGTGAAAGTCCATGTGTATGTGGCACTCCTCTTGCACAGATGATGTAGGAAGAATAAAAAAATGTATTGCCGTCTTCTTCAACGAAACTGCTGTGATAAGAATGATAAGAAAAACAGTGTTCGCAATATTTTATTGGAATCAAAACAGTAGCAGTTCTCATGTCAGTGTAAGCATATGTATATTTCCATCATCTTGCACAGAACCTACACCCAATACAAAACACTAAGAACGTATACAGTACACCCCCCAAGCACTATATATAATTCACAACAGTAAAGCAACATGAAAGTAGTGTGGCAAATCTCATCATAATGCACACTGACATGCGCACTTCACAGTGCTAGTATGTAAACACAATCCAAAGTAATGGGATCTACAAGGAACTTGGTGTCAGCCTGCACATGAAGGCAACTAAGTTAGTAAAATAAGGCTAGCATTACTTTTAAGAAATATGCAACCATGCAGGGAGGCATGTTGTAGATTTTAATTGAATTAGTTTGTCCTATGGCATCAAAACATGTCATACATCATCATACAGTTCGGTTTTCTGCCGAAAAGTCCAAAATAGACCAGTGGTGTTGATTGTAGATCTACTTACCACAATTTGTAAAGGAGTTCAGCCATGCCAGCAAAATGACAACATTGCATTCACATATGGCTGCACATATTTACTCACAAATATCTGAAAATGAACGCAGTGTTCTAGAAATATACTTGGGAATTTGTCGCCATTATCACACAACAGCAATATACCAATACTTCTATTATGCATAATTACTACAGCTATGTTTACAATATTCCCATGCCAGTCACTGTCATCTGCAACCTAAAATGTTCTTCATCTTTAATTCCTCACTTCATGGCATGTGCATAATTACCACATTGAAAGTTAATACCACTGCCATGGCTGCAAAGTCAACTTGAAATTAGGCTTTCCTACAAGTAGTGGCTGGTGGCTTGGCATATTGGATGTAGTTGAATAGAATTTGACCACGAATCTATAGAGCCTGTAAAGCAGTCAGGAATTGAGTTCATAGTTAAAGTGTGAAAACAAAACAGCAACACACATAGAAATAGAAATGAAGGGGACATGACAACACAGTATTAGCAACTGAAATTTAACACGTGTATGGCGTTTTTAGTCACGTTCATACTCATTCTGTGAGTGCATGGTTCTTTATTTTTGTAATTTTTTCGCACTAAGTGTGTATATCTCTCTGTGGTTTGCATTACACTTCAGGTCCTCGTCAGTGTAGAGTGAGGCACAGGGGAGTGTTCCCAAAATACAGTGTCTTGTACACAAACAAGTGGGTGAGCAAGTCTTGCAGCTTTGCCAGAAATGTCTTCCTGATAATAATAGGAGTCCCTTAAGCTTTCCATATCCAGAAATATGAATGTCTTGGCAAAGACTCACACTTGACTATACTATTGCAGACCTTTAATCAGAACACAAAACAAATGCAATAGTGAGATGCTGCTAAGTAGTTTCTTGTGAACTTTTCACTTAAAGTACAGAGGGCAAAAAGTACACAACTGCAATGAAATGCGAAACAGCACCAGAAGTGTACTTTTGTCCTGTGTACCATCATTCAAGTAGTTTTAGCTGTCAGTGAAGTTAGCATTGTAGTGTAAAGGGGTGCAAATTTTAGTATGATTAACCTTGGAGTTAAACGCATTTCAATGGAGGCGTAACTGCTTGAGGCCCACGTACTTAGCTTGAGGTGCGTGTTAAAGAGCCCCAGGCGGTCTAACTTTCCGAAGTCCTCCACTAAGGCGTCTCTCATAATCGTATGGTGGTTTTGGCACGTTACGCACCAACAGTTATCACTTACAACACATGGAACACTAGCTTCTTCATCAACCACAGCTGTTCTGTTTAGGACTGAAGATTGGTCGACTTGGTATTGATTCATGGCAAAATTAAACAGACACTTGTAATGACGACAATAGAAGACGTGGACAAAGTACCAGCCTGTTTACCTTGTCAGAAATTGTGTCAACAATCAGAATACTGTGTGCTCATCATAAACACTATGGCAACAAAAAGTAAAACAAAATAACCAGAGGGAGGGAACAAGGTGATTCAACAACGAGGTTCAACAGATTCCACTGACTTATATCAATGTGATTAAATTAGCCTTGCACAAGTGACACATCTCCTAAATTCCATAAATATGCACGTGTAACCTTGGCAAGTTCTAGTGCTGATATGTGACTAATGAAGTGACCATACCATAAAATGCATGTGCTTCAGCAAACACACTGTAACTAAGCACATGTCTTACACATCATATGGCCATCACAATGTGTCATTAACATGACTTATTCTTTCTAGCTAAATGTATACAAGCTCATGATGTCAATGCGCCTTGATATAAAGGTGAACATTTGAGAGACATCTCTCTGGTTGGGAAGGAAATAACTTTGGGAAATTGGGACACCAACCAACTTATTCAATTAAATGACAAAGTTTTACTCTAAAATGTAGAATACCGACGTTTCGGGTCCAACTCGGACCCTTCTTCAGGGGCGACTGAGTGGCACCAGGGAGAAACAGAGTTTTTGGCGCCTTCTTCTCAAGGCGGGGGGGGGGGGAGGGATGCTTGTTTTCACCGACGTGACGTAGCCCATTGCAATTTAACTTTTTGTGCAGGAGACGAACAAAGTGCCCAAGGCAAAATTGTCGTCAAAAAAGTATTCTTACTTGCTCATAATCTGCGCATGACAACAGAATAAATAGAAAACAAATCTGGCCTAAGTGCACGTTTTACCACATGACAGCGTGATAACAGCTGTCTTTTTTTTTTTTTGTTGCTTCAGTGTATACTCCCTGGAAGCACTGCTTCATTCATGCTTTATCGCAAGCAAGGAAATTATGTCGTACAAACATTCAGTTTTAAGGCGCACTCGCTTGAATTGGCTGGCCACGCCAAGCGGTCAGCCAATTCGAAACACGTCTCACACATCGTTGTTATGTGAGCTTCATGGCCTTTCTTTTTTCGCTTTTCATTGCACTTTTGACGCGACGCAATATGCAGAACAGCACCTACTGCTGCCCAAACGACAAGGTCGCGCAAACAGAGGAAACATAAGTATTACGTACCATTTGTGTTCCTGAATATGCCGCGAACGCGACGCGCCCATCAGCTGCTGCTCGCTTGAGTCACCGGGCCATTGCCACACCATTGCACACGCAGTGCATGTTGCACTGTCGTCGAACCACACATTTCACGTCCCGCGACGAGAACGCAGTAAGGCTGCCGGCATGAAATGTGCACACATGATCGACGCATAGCAGGGTAGTTGAAAGGCGTCCTTCACAAAACCGACGTTATCCCATGACGGCTTCGCTTCGCTGTCACTCACGCACGCCGCTGGGGCCAGCCTGCGGTACTATCCGCTGTCATTTCCGGAACTTCTCGCGTTTCTCGCGGCTCTCTTCCCGTGTTTCTTTCTTTTTGCTTTCTTTTTTCCCCTCCGCGCGCGCATGCGTGCGATGGTTCCTCTCTTATCGCCGCCGTTCGAAGGTCAAGGGCATTTTTTTTTCGCTTCGTCCCTTTCAGAGCAGCCGCTTGAGGAGAGTCGCGTTTTTTCTTTCGTTTCTCTTGTTTTTCTTTTTTTTTTTTTGCGCCGGGATTTTTGAACACCGGATCTTATTCCGTGCGTTGAGGCACGCCGCCTCTGCCCAATTCGTCATCCAAAAGGGTATACTGAGTGTGCGTGCTGTGCCGATAGGCCACATCGAGGGTGTACACGCTCCTACTTTTAGTTTAACTTCGATTTGATGGTAAAACAACATAAGCGAAGTTATTCTGTGGTCGAAATGCCTCGTGAACCCGAGCCCAGTGGTAGTGTGCATTCCGTACAACAATGTGCATCAGTCGACGAGACGAAGAAATCGTTGATTAGCACGTTCATGAATTTATTTAGCACTTTGAGAAACACTTCTTTCGCCCGCGCCGTTGCATACATGCCCGCCAGCACTGAAGGCACTACAGCTTCGGATAAAATAAAGGGAAGATATGCCCGAGAAAGTGAAATAGGAGTTTTCTGTTCTTGAACCCCATTTGACAAAATGGCGTCAAATCGTGAATTTACCTCCTTTCTTCCACCTTTTATCCCCATAATTTCTCAAGGAAGTAAAATTGAGGACGCAGAACTTTATTAGTATTAAGCCCTTAAAACGCCCAATTCGGCTAGTTTGCGTTTACAGTGTAGTTCAATTTTAGCATTATTTTAATAAAACTCCTCAAAACACACCATTTCTAGTAAAGTTGAAGCAGTTGAGGTATTCCTCATTTACATGATTGTATGAGTATAACCAACCGAAATGTGTGACTGTGATGTGCATAGTGTCATGTCGTGCAAAATAAACAACAGATATCCGTATCATGTTTCCATATTTATTCCTTATGATTAAGAATCAAAAAGTCGTGAAGGCTGGAGGAATCAGACTTGTGACTTGCTGTGTTGTCGCTCCTCTTCAGCGTGAGCAGCCATGAAAAATGGTACCTGAAAAGAAGAACGCGATATCATAATGAGAAAACGGAATCATAGTAAGATTTTGCAATACCTACACAATAAATGATTTACACAGACATAATGAAGGCTCAGAACAAAACCAAATGCAAAAAGGCATGGTAAGGAACCCTGTTTTTTGCCGTTATCGTGTAAAACATTGGTGACAAACTTGCAGCACAAGATGATGTTAGCTTTTTTTTAAACAACAAAGGCAACTGTTTTAGGCTCATTTGCGTGGGTGCCACTCACCTCTTTTTCTACGTCGTCTTGTCCAACCAAATGAAATGTAGGGCCGAGTGCCTCGTTGACATTACGAACGCCGCTGTTGATTTTCCTATCACTAGTGGTGAAGCGCCAGACCATAGCGACACCTTCGTTGCCCTGGGAATAACCAACGCAGAAACACACAGACTGATTAGTTTTATTTACACCACCCTTTGTTCAACACACCGTTACTGTACACACATTGACACGAGTTTTTCGTTTTAAATCAATTTCGTAACGAAAACAAATTTTGACGTAATATTAGGCGGGAACCGCGTTTCGCGATAGGCACTGGTTATGCACGAATGAAGGCCCTCCTTTTCTGATAAGTCGCTTCAAAAAGTGGTTCCAGAATAAGCCCGGCTTTGCGCCGCCATATTGACACAACCAAGCGCAGTGCGTGCCTTGTCGACTTCGCGCAACGACGCGTTTTCTGGGGAAACTGAATAGCGTCGCAGTAGCCGGTGCGCTTCCTACGATCGTGTCGCAGAAGTAGGGAGCTGATCGTGCCGCGTCGACCACGCGCGACGACGGGGTACGCTACGGCGCTTGCCCCTCGCTGTGTGCACAATACAAATTGTTCAGACTCGTGTCTGTGAAATTGGTGCACGTCGTATATATGTCAGGCAGGCCGCTTTATCGTCGCTGCTGGAGTGAAGCGCGGCTCGCGCGTACCTGTAAATGGGACCAGGCCGTCGAGCCGCCGTTGCCTGCGGGGCCCTGGAAGAGGGGCTCCATTCACAATAAGCACAAACACCGAAATTAGAATGAATGAATGTTTATTTTCTCTCAGCTTGAAAGAGCGCACTATTTGTATAGTGCACACAGCGAGGGGCAAGCGCCGTAGCGTACCCCGTCGTCGCGCGTGGTCGACGCGGCACGATCAGTTCCCTGCTTCCGAGACACGATCGTAGGAAGCGCACCGGCTACTGCGACGCTATTCAGTTTCCCCAGAAAACGCGTCGTTGCGCGTAGTCGACAAGGCACGCACAGCTACGCAGAAATTCCGTGCTTGTGGAGACGAGTCCGATGTAATGAAACGCGGCGCACACTTACGCCATTCAGTTTCCCTTGTGCCTGGACTCAAACGCGTCGTTGTATGTGCATTCCCTACTTCTTAGGCAGGATCGAGTCCGATCTTTTAATTGTAGAGCGGCGCACAGAGCAAAAGAACACGTCCCGACTTCTGCAACGCGCGATGTACGTCGCCCACGTCGCATAGGCACTCGCGAAATGCACCGCGGATGACATGAAACCCTCACGGGAAAGCTACAGCTACAGGGGCGAATTTATCCGCCAAATCTGGCGGCAGTCTGGCAACACTGACCCCCAAATCTGGCAACAGATTTCTGCGACACCAAACAGAACCCTGCCGCGCATCTTCCAGCAGTCAGGGGCACGCCGTGAGCGGTTACTGAACGCGTGTTCTACAAATGTAATCCACCCTTAACTACTCAGTTGTACGAGCGCCCGAACGACAGAACGCGTGTTCTACAAATGTAATCCACCCTTAACAACTCAGTTGTACGAGCGCCCGAACGACAGCAACGCGCGCGGACGCCGTCTACGTTGACATCAGACATGGCATATGCTAGAATTACCGCACATAGCTCCCACAGTCACGTATATTCACTCGATTCTGTTGTAAAGCCGAACGTCATTATATACAGTGCGTCTCTGTACACAGACTCTTTTATCACGTTTTTACGGGTGGAAGCACGCTGCACACTCGAGTATCGATGGAAATGTTATTAAGACGTAGACTAAAGCGCATCTCAAAACGATATCAAACACTCTCAGCAGTTCAGACACAGTGTGCGAGCAGAAAGTAATCGCCTCGATAAGTGATTGCATCACTCATTTTATGAGCCATGCAATGACTTACACAACAATGCGCATAGCGGCCTCAACTCATTAAGTGACTGTTTTAACTGGAACAGCCCCGCGGACGCAGGCTACTGTTGGAAATGGCTGGCAGCCTGCTCCCGCAGCCTACTTCCGCGGAGCTGCTGCAGACGCCCAGCTAAAGCTGTGTAATTAGCATATACGAAAGCAGTGCACTCACCGTAATAGGCGCATGTCCGTGTCCGCAACTCCAAGAATATTCCTCACTAGCGTCACTTCGAGCACGGAGACTGGCGTGACCGCCACCGCACATCCGCATGTTCGCTCGAACTCAGAACTACAAGTCGCGCCGGGCGCCGGTCGCGCGACGAGCGTGACCAGCGCAACCAACGCGGTTCTCTCTGACGCATTCCTAAGGACGGAGAGAGAGGCAGCAGGCGCACGCAGGCATGGAGGAGTAGGCGCCTCGCGCCCTCGCCTTCCCTCGCGACCGCGCCGGCGGCGACGTTGCGGCGCCGGAGCGAGAGACAGGCCCGTCTCAGCGGCGCCGAAAGGCAAACGCGCGGTATGTATGGCGTATACCGCGGCGCGTTCATCACGGAAGCCAATCGAAACGCGCTTCACGAGACTGCTGTGACTCCTCTCGAATTGGTAACTCTCTTTCTCTGCGTCTACCTTCCAAAAGGGGTCAAGTGAATACCCGAAGGGGGGTAACGGTTTTGTAACCCTCTTTCGACCCTTTTAGATGTGAAGCATCTTATGGCGAAGCTTAATCCGGTGGTGGTGGTGGTGGTGGTGGTGTGCCTCGAGGCCTTACTTACTGCGCATGCGCAAACCCTTTCAAAAAAAAATTTAAATAAGAAACCTCCTCTCCCCCTCTCTGTCCTCTATGCATCTCTCCACGCGGCAACCACACCCTCACTGCGCATGCGCCTCCCCTCTCTCCCCTCCTACGCTCCCCCCTCTCTCCTCTAGGCATCCCTCCCCGTGCTCCCACTGCGCATGCGCGTCCCCCCCCTCTCTCTCCTTTAATACGCTCCCCCCTCTCTCCTCTAGGCATCCCTGCCCACAGCGTCCACACCCCCCACTGCGCATGCGCGTCCCCCCCCCTCTCTCTCCTCTCCTACGCTCCCCCCCTCTCTCGCCTCGCGACGCCGACGCAGGCAGCGTCTGCTAGCGAGTTTCTTGGTTGAAAAAACCGACTGCTCGCGCTGCACAACCGTTCACTGGCCACCCCGTATATATGGCAATGGATCTTGACCTCCAAGGTGGTGCCGGAGGGAGATTTCTCCTGTGCATTGTTGAACAATAAAAATTCGCAGCGTGCGCATTAACTAAAAGCCGACTGCGGGTCTCTGTGTTCAGTCGGAGTCTTCTGTCTCTCATTGCCCATTAGCAGCGATTGGCATGTTCCAGTAGGAAACACCGCTCCATCACTGCGTGTTTTGCGCCTCCTCAGTTTTCTCTCCTGCGCAACGCTGCGATAGCGCCAGCGTCAACGCCACCGCCAGTGTAAGCGTTAGCGCCCGCTGCTTCACATCTACACATGGTTCCCTTTAGCGGGAGATGGTGTAATTTTTTTTTATTAGAGTGTAAATAAATGTTTAAACCACGCAAATATTCGATATACAGCGCACTCTGCGGTTATTCATGGTTGAGATGTTACGACGCGAATGCGCATGGTTATCTGAAAACTGTTTCAAGTGAAGATTTATAAGGCGGGCTTCCTAAGTTCGATCAAAGCATCACTAACAGTTTACTGGTGAAAACCTGAATAGGGTGCGTGTTTGGGTGCAGCGCTTGTGTGTGTCGCACTCTCTCGTCTTTTGTACTTGAAGTTTGCGCTATTTAGCTGTTCAAATGGAGTACCAACTAGCCCAAACAAACAAACAAAAAAAAAAGAGCAGCGCTTGTGTGTGTCGCACACTCTCGTCTTTTGTCCCTGAAGTTTGTGCTATTTAGCTGTTCAAATGGAGTACCAACTAGCCCCCCCCCCCCCCCAAAAAAAAAAGAGCAGCGCTTGTGTGTGTCGCACACTCTCGTCTTTTGTCCCTGAAGTTTGCGCTATTTAGCTGTTCAAAAACCTGAAGAAATAGCTTTCTTATTTCATTTCCGACCACTCTACATAAATATACTACACACAACACAAATTTCTGTCTGATTTTATTTTACAGATGATTTAGAGGAAAAAGAACGTGCATGAATCAGTCTGATAACTTTTAATAGGAAATAAACATCCCAGAGGCTTATACTCAAGTACCCTGCAAGCCTGTGACAGACCCCACACAGGTGGCGCAGAGGTGTTATGTGTTATACAACCAGAAAATTTTGAAGAAACTGCCAAGTGCTAGGCATTATGTCAGTGTGGCAGGTTCAAGATGTCGCCCGTTCTCTGAAGGCTCTTGGGCTCTTTCCGGGCCGACAGACGCCACAGTGGCCGAGGAAATTTACAACGGTTGCATTGCATCGATGGTGTTGACTTCCTGCCCACATTGTTTGAGTCCTTGCACAGGAGGTGCTCTCTTCCGGGGTGGCTTTCTAGGTTTACTTGACCGTGTGAGGTACTTTAGACAGTTCGGAAATAAGGTGAGAATCAAATTTATAGATAAAACAGGGCTCTTTGGCGCGTCAAGTAGCATTTCCGACACCTCTGAGCAATGCGCTGCAACCTTCGTCAATTCAAGAGCATGAAACGCACGCGAACACAAATGCCCGGCTTCAATACAGCGCGGCCCCACATGCCAGCAAACAGACGCAGAATCAGCAGCATACACGTTGCTACCGAGACGACTGACCCCGCTCTTCATAGCACCATTAAAGAAAACGCCGACTAATTTGCAAGCCATGTGATGACGGCCCGAACATCATCTGGACGCTCGGGGATTGCGCTTTTTCACGCGTTGGGGAGAGAGTGTCATCACCTCTCTATGCGTATTCTTACACCGTGGGAAAAACACAGGACAAAGACGTAGGCGAGGGAACAAGTAATAGTGCATACTATAAACTGATTTATTTTCGGAAGAACACTCAATATACGTGACAGTTCGCACATGCTCTGATGGCTAAAATCAAAACCAATCTTGCAAGAAAAAAAAAAACTAATTCACTGTTGTGCAAGACGACCGATGGTATGCTAACACACCTACTGCCGAACAATTTGATGAAGCCAATTCTCTTCCTACTGCGTCACGACTTCGCTTTAAGGACTTCGTATAGGATAACATAGGTACACATGCAGAAGACTTCGTGCCGAAGAACTCGTGCCATTTTTGATAGACAGCGCATGCTCCTGTAAGCGAACATTAATACATTGGCTTGTTTGGCTGATGTATACATTACCACAGCTTAACGGAATCTTGTGCACCCCACCCACACAACACTTCCCGAAAGGACACTCATGCTTCCTATCGCAACAACGTTTTCGATCACCAGCTTTCATTACACGCCTACAAACGCTAGAAAATTAGCATGGGGTTGCAAAGACCGCGGGAACGTCAAACTTTGAAGCAACCTTCTACAGTTATACGAAAAGCAAAAAACCCTGGAGCCACTTTTTTTAATCTAAGTTTTTAATTTCAATATTAAAAACTCAGATTAAGAAAAGTGGCTGGACAGTTTGTTTTTACTTATAATTTTTACCCAGCTAGACAGATCTCTGTCAAATATGTTTACATTCTAAGGTTATGTGCGACTTTATGCGAGTTTAAATGCGCATTTATACCCGATAAAGTGGACGAAGGGGTGATTGCCGCCGTAGCGCAATGATAGAATCGGAAGTGTTATTCGAAGGTTGCAGGTTCGATCCCTGCCGGCGCCAAGTTGTGTTTTCGTTCACTTTCATTTATGTTTACCTATATCCGAATTACTACAAACAACATCCCACATACCTTACATGGCCGATTGTCTGTCAGTTCTCATTATTGGTACAGCACTCCTGGTAAGAACATGTGGTGAGCTTACCGCTTCGAAACCACCGATGTTGATCGATGACCTCAGCGGTTGCATCGGGTCTGTTATGATAGCCAAGCATCAAATGAGGTGCCCTGAAAACAATCTCGCCCACTTCACCAGGTCCGAGCAGTTGACTCGTGCCACTTTCTACAACCTGTGACGGGACATTGTAATTAAAAAAGCGAACGGTCTTACTAATCCTTCAGTTTTCAACAAGCAGATACACAATGCAAGAACACGAAACAGACCATTCAACTTGCAAGAGATGTCCTAATACTGTGAAATTGTATTCATAATGTACCACACGCGTACCGGCAGCCTAAAGTTTCCTTTGAATATTGTTACACAAACGGACACGAGGCGTGACTATTTGAAAGTGTATTTGCACTGATGTGCACAGCATCGGTAAAGAAGGAGGACAGCACGCACAGCGGACAGGCCCGTCCTCTTTGTCGTCTTCTGTAGGCATAATGCTAAACCTTGATGTGTTAGGTACGTAGCATCTGGGACGGAAGTTGGCACTTCGCAATGAATATGGGGATTAGCACAGTGCCACACATGGACATTAGTACGCAATACCACTGCAGACACTGTATATTCGACGGCAAGTTTGGTTGTCAATGAGGTCGTTCATTACAGGAGTACGAAACGGGAAAGAAATTGAATGTATAGACAATGCGTATTAAAAAAGTCCCCTGCAACTTTGCGCGATCGGCCCGTGCAGGAACGAAACAACTTTAGCTGTCTATATTGCAATTCCAATTAATTCACCACAGTGAAATATTGAAAAGCAATACGGAATGTTTAAAGGGACAAGAGTACTGCTGGTTGAGGTCTGTACAGGTGAAGGTTATAACCGCAATTGATACATCCCGCGGTGCCACAGAACACTGCACATATATGCATAATATAAGGAGGGGCTAAGGGAATAAAAGGTAAAATAAATAACGGCAACAAGACTTAAACGTACAGGGGGGCGTCAATAAAAGGTAAAAGAAAGAACGGCAACAAGACTTAAACGTACAGGGGGGCGTCAATAAAAGGTAAAAGAAAGAACGGCAACAAGACTTAAACGTACAAGGGGGGCGTCAATGAAAGTTAAAGCAATAACGGCACAAAGCCTTAAACGTACATGGGGGCGTCAATAAAAGGTAAAAGTAAATAAAATGTAAATAAATGTAAAAGCGAGACAACCGAATGGCATGAAAAATTAAACATGTCCTTCCAAGAAGGTCACTTCACTATTCAAGAGTGTTATCGAAGGCGTGCTAATGCAGGGAAATTTGCGCTAACATTGAAAAGGACAACACAAGGAAGGAACACCTAAACAGATCGAGCGCACACTACCAACTGTTTTTATTGAACGTAGAGCGTCGGTTAAATAGGGAAACCCAACTGCGCAGACAAGCTGCACAGACACACCGAGGAACATCACGTGCTAACGCACCTTATTCATCAAAAAAGACACTTCTGCACCGTAGAGCGATACCGAGGCCTCACTTACACAGCTATCTCTTTTCCTGTTAATGAAGAACGCTTCCAAAACCTCCCGAGCACACGTGTTTTTGCTATGTCCCAATATCATGGTCTGTTGGAATCGTGCTTCGCATCCACAGGCTGCGCAGTGCGCTGGAAAATTTGTCCATTTCGTTATTTTTGATCGACAGCTGGTGCTAATGCAGTTGTCACCGGTCTTTAAAATATGGTAGGCTTCAACTACCTCCCTTTCCGTCCTATCAATGCCCTCTTTAGGAAACTTGTGCGCGCTAACTCAGGTGTGCACCCGCATCTTTTGCAATGCTCGGCCAAATGCCCTCCCGAGTTGTTCTTAACAGACAGCGCGTGCTCTCTGGCCCTCTCATTGTAGCACCGACCCGTCTGCCCTATGTAAAAACCTTATCGCAGCTGAGGGGGATCTTATATACCACGTTAGTGGCACATTCGGTGTAAGTTGTGTCATGTTTCTTGTCACGTTTTCTGCTCTTTCTCTTTGACGTCATGGAGCATACCTTTGAGAGCTTGCAGGGAGCCGTGAACACGACACTGACATTGAACTTTCAGAGTACCTTTTTCAGGTTGTGCGAGATAAGTTGTACGTATCGTATAGCTATCGTGGGTTGCCGCTCACAAGCGCCAGTCCCGTGCTTTTTGTCTGTCCGTGTGTTGCTTTGTGCTACATTTTTTCCTTAAGAAGTCATGAAACCAACTAGCCCAAGAAAGCGTTTTGCTATATAAACATACTGGAAGAAATCTACAGCGGATCCACAGCCACCATAGTCCTCCATAAGGAAAAGCGACAGAATCCCAATAAAGAAGGGCGTAAGGCAGGAAGACACGATCTCTCCAATGCCATTCACCGTGTGTTTACAGGTGGTTTTCAGGGCCCTAGATCGGGAAGAGTTAGGGATAAGAGTTAATTGAGACTATCTTAGTAACCTGCGAACACTGATGATATTGCATTGATGCAATATTATCAGTGATCATATCATCAACTCAGAGGACGAATTACAGCTCATGATTGCTGAACTGGATACGGAAAGCAGAAGAGTAGGTCTGAAAATTAATATGCATAAAACTAAAGTAATGTGGAACAATCTTGGCAGAGAACAGCGCTTTGCGATAGGTGGCGAGACACTGGAAGTTGTAAAGGAGTAAAGGAGTACGTCTACTTAGGACAGGTAGTTACCGCGGAGCCGAACCAAGAGAGTGAAATAACTAGAAGAATAAGGATGCGATGGTGCACATTGGGCAAGCATTCTCAAATCATGAATGGTAGTCTACCACTATCCCTCAAGAGGAAGGTATATAACAGCTACATCTTACCAGTACTTACTTACGGAGCAGAAACCTGGAGACTTACAAAGGTCTCCAGGTTTCTGGAGTGCTTCGTCAACAACTATGTGACAGACACTCTGAGAAATCATATGTATGATCCTCAGAATGATGCCCAGTTACAGCACTGCGGCGGAGAGATCAAGACAGGGATTTCAGATATTCTCTGTGAGGAACGTTGTTCGGGATTCAGACAATGAAAACCACTAAAAAATTGCATCTTGCTACGCCACTCACAAGGAAAGAAGTGCTGCCGTTTTCTTCATATTTGAAGTGCATATCCCCTCTAACCAGCATCAACTATTTCAAATACGAGTGACACAGCGGCCTGCTTCATCAGCAATGACAGCTGTAGTACACCGAGAGAAAGTTGAGCTCGTCGGTGCGAATTAATGATAGAAGAATGTAGGCGTGATAAAAAACGCTGCACCAAACACTCTCGTTTCGTATACCGGCCATATCAAGGGCACTGTTGTGGCTAGATCACGCACGTTACCATTTACTATTGCCACTGGGAAAATAATTCAAGTGTTCGAGATGGCACATAATGCTCTCGTACCTTGCATTCCACAAAAGGCAGTGGGTGACCGACGCTACGGTGACCAAAGGTATTCGGTGGAGTGGCGCAGGCGAAGCCGACGATCTCTGACAAGCCGTAAGAGTTGCGCAAACTTTTCAGCTGGAATACCTGGAATGAAGTTACGCAGAGGTAGTGGTCCTCGATACATATACAAATAATTGTACATTGTGATTGATCCAGCACAAAGCCAAAGGCTCATGGCTCGCTAAGCCACAAGTGTATGAAACATACTGCTAAATTATTTGCATATCTACAGAAAAGAACGACTTCCGAGCACGTTCGCAACTCGCCTCGCATACCTTCATTATTCTCACGAACAGGTCTTCGTCAAAAACGGTGCCGCACATGACAATGCTCTTCAACGATGGTGCCAAGCCTTCTTCCAAACTGAAAACCAGCTTGCGAAAAGCCGTAGGAAAGGCGCAGAGGCACGTCACCTAAAAAAGAAAGAGCATGCGGAAAATTAGTAGTTAGCTCCCTCACATGTTTCCCTGCGCTGTAAAATTATATCTGTAACTGCAATATTTTAATTTAAGCGTGCTTATCATCATAAAGAAACGATTAAAGGGGTATAGCCATGTCACGCCTTAAGTTTTCCCTCACCAAGCCGTTTGAGCACAAAATAAGTGCCAGCTTTAACGCGCAGGTTACGCGTCCCTTTAGATGTAGATTATCTTCCCGTTCCAGCGGCCACTGCCACTGAACACCTAAAGATGTCTGTTTTGTTAAGCCCAAGCATGGTTGAAGAAAGCAATAACAAGCGTGTCGCAGGTATTTCTTACATTGATAGAGCATCTCACAGGCTAAACAAGTGGGAAGCACATACGGGTGTTAATGTTGTCTTTACGGCTGCCAACAAGCTAGGGGAGATGTGGGCCGTGGTGCAGGGTAAGAAGGAGAAAGTCAGCGGGACAAGAGGTGGACTGACATTTCTTCCGGTAAAACACCAACAAAGTTGCCGATTGCCGTACAGGTGGGGTGTATAAGGTTGACTTAAACAAGATGGCGAGTTGCACTAGTTGGCATTGCACTAGTTGGCATTGCAGACCAAGAAAAAAATGTTGTATTGTTTCAGCGTCTTGTAATACCGGCATCATTGTTGCTAGACCGGCTAGACAATTCCAATACATTGCTCTTTCTGTGGAGGAACACGGAAGGAAAACAGTTTGAATTTTAAAAATTCGTTGAAAGTCTCTTCCGCAGGTAAGACGAAAGGGCCCTTTTTAGACCTCGCACTTTGACCAACACCACTCTTTTCGCACCGTTGTGCCTCAGAGTCCTCTTGCAACGGGGAGTTCCGAGGCGGCCCCTGACGTCTGATTGGCTTTCGGCGCGGGTGGTATGGACCATGGAGCGGCTGGCATAGGTCTTGGTGATGCTTTAGAGTGGCCACTGTCCTGTCCCCATCTAACTTGTTGCTCAACCGAGTATGGAATGTGCCAAATGTTCTCCGGCAGATTCTCCTGCGGCATTTTCACCGTCGTCGTGATACGCAGTCAGACGTTCGCTGAACTCCACTTCTGTTCTTGGCAGGCGTTGGCGATTTTGACGAAGGTGACCTAAATTTTCCATGCGGACTTGGTACGGTCACAGTGCCAGTGGCTTTTCGACCCCACTTTTGTAGTGCAGCCGTTTTTTCCCAGAATTCTTACTTCATGACCTTCCTTAAGTGGTGGGAGGGGAAGCTTTGACTGGCAGGACTGTGTGCGCTTTTTGCAACAGGAGCGTGGCATTCAGCTAAATCGGGCAGTCGTCCCCTTAGCTTTCTAACCATGAGCAGGTAAATACTTTATTTAATTCCGGGTGTATGAAATGGGCAGGTTAAAGTCAGCGCTTTGTGATTGGGAATGCCATTCACGATGGACACTGGAAGAACCGTCTGATGTACTACTTACAAAAGCTAGGTCGAGTAAAGACGATGATGATGTAGTGATCCGAGTGTCATCATTTACTAGTTGATTCAGTGAAAACGCGAATGCCGCGTCGAGTATACCCTGAACTCGCGAAGTCACGGCCATCATGTGAAGTATTGTTTCAGTTTATTTTCGGGGAGATAGAAATCCCCGACAACAATAATTTTCGATATAATCAGGAATCATCTCGATGGAGTGGGCATGGAAGTACGGCAGTGATGCAGCCGCCTCAATCACCATTCTGCTTATCTGGTAGGTTGGGTCTTCCCTCCCGCTGTGCTGTAAAAGGTCCAGCGATCGTTCTTTGCTAGTACTTCCATGCTCACAAATGTTGCGGGTGTGTTTATGTAACTCTTGGTGGCAGGTGTATTTATGTAACTGGGTTATTCTTCCTTGCGGGTGATGTGGAATTGAATCCTGGGCCGTCGAAGGAGGAGACAACCAAAGAGCACGAAGACCTTGTTTCTTGGATAAAATCCCATCATAAAAATTTATGCAGTTTTACTCAACTTGAAAGGTGCAGAGAGTGCGCCTGTACTTCAGCGACGAACTCAAGGAGCGTGTGTTAATAATAATTACTGGTGTTTAACGTTCCAAAACCCCTGCCAAGGGTTGTGTGCTAAAGGACACTAAAGGAAAATATTAAGTCGACGTTCATTGTCAAAATAGCGGTCCAGAAACCTCGTAGTGCTACTTTCGTGCCAAGTAAATGCGCCTTTTTGAAATAAAATCAAGTTTTATTGGTCGGCACGGCGTTAGCGCACTTCAACTCACCGACCTGAACGGGCTTCCTGACATAGTAGTTGCCTTGTCGAACGTTTTCCGCCTCTACTGCGCGGCCACCGACACTAGCAGCAGCAGAGCGGAAGTAGCGGGAGCCACAACAGCAACAACGGCTGTCGAACCTTGCCGCGATGGATGTCGTCTGTGAAGCTGACAAAGAGACACTGGCTCACGACGCTGTCGCAGATGCACGGCACTCAGCCACTTCGAGCGTAGCGGTTCGTTTCGCGGCACCCAGTGGAAAGTCACGTAGGTTTCTTTGCTGCAGCTTGGCGTGCACTATTCGGGCACCCAGCAGCATGACATGCACGCGGCATTTTGTCGAACTTTCCTATCACGGCGACTTTCGTGAGCGTGCAAAGCACGCACCACAGTACGCGATACCGAAACAACCACTGAGACGACGGGACCGCGTGAGCGAAATGCAGATCGGCGTAAATGAAACTTTTGAACGACGCTCGCCGTTCCCCACTGTAATCTCTAGCAGGTCGTTTTTTCCATGAATCAAACAGATACGGACAAGCAGCATCTTATTACGTGGTGTAATGCACTGGAAGTACTTTTTTATTGTAATTGTACTCGGGACTCTTGAATGTCAACTGGGTCATTCGCAAATATCCCACTCGTGGCGCATATCGTGTCGCACATGTAACTTAATTTCTCGATTAGTAGAACACTGCTGTTGATAATGTTGACGTGTTAGACGTTCTCAAACATTGATGTTTCACTCTGACGTCAATTGTTATTTACCCTTAGTTTCCCTTTAAGGGGTCCGTTGGTGAGACATCATTATGCGAACTCACACTGCGCTTAGGGCAAGACACCATAGTATAAGTACAGGAGACGAACGCAGCTTGTGAGCGTTGGTGAAGGGTCTGCGTTTTTTCGGTGACGCTGGCGGTCACGGGACAAGCGCGGGCGTTTCAGCCTTGCAGTCTGTTAGGCCTCCATGGCGGGAGAGGAAACCTTCATTTGTGATGCACCGGCGCCCTTTCCTCTTTGCCTGCTATATGAGCAGATAATCACGGACACACCGGTGGCAGTCGCCCTGCCTCTACCACACCACCGTTCCAGCGGATGTCCGCCTCTCGCTCGGCAGAGCGACCAAACGGCGGACACCAGCCGCAGCACTGCAACAGGGCCGCTGCCTGCAAGCTTCACGAGCAGCTGGAAGGAAGGCTTCTGGTGTTCACAGATGGCTCAGTCCGGGCTGACGAATCCGCCGCTGCCGCCTGCACCATCCCGGCTAGGGTGGTGAACCGGCAATGCCGGCTCGCCTTCACAGCGAGCCCCACTGCGGCAGAGCGAGCGGGTCTCCAGCTTGCCGCGGACGTCCTGTAGGAGGATCCTCCCCAACAAACAGTGGTAGTCATCTGCGACCCCAAAACAGCGCTCCAGAGCCTCCTGAACCACCAACGATCTGGGCTTACGGGGTTCTTGCTGAGCTCCAAGTTCTCCGCATTGGCTGCTGCGGGGGTGTCCGTGTGGTTTCATTGGTTGCCGGCTCATGTGGGAATCACCGGTAATGAGCAAGCAGACACCCTTGCCACAACCGCACATCACCCTGGTGTGCCGCTTACGCGAGCAGTTGCTGCCTCTGATTTTTCGAGGCAGCGCTTGAGACAGCTGCTCACAACCCTCCACCCGGATGCCAGAGTGGCCCATGGAAAGGGCCCCAAACCTCTCCTAGAGGGTGGCTTCACCAAGTGGCAGCGCACCACGCTTCTTCGCATCCACACTGGCTGTATTTGGAGAGCGGCGCACCTGTACGCCAAGAGACGCCCTCCTCATAGACCTGCGAACGTTGCGGCGACCCCGAGACCCTTGAGCGCCTTCTCTGTGCTTTCCCAGCTTTGGCTCAGGAACGCTCCAGGCTCACCTCTCCCTACAGGCAACAGGGCCTCCCTGCTACGACCACCAGCGACCTCCTGTTCCCTTCGTCTCCCAACCTCCGTGCTCTCCACAGCCTCTTGGAGTTTGTGGAGGCGACAGGAATGACCACCTGCCGTTGAGCGCGGCAACGTGCTGGACCCTCTCTTTACCATCGGCCTCCCCCATGATTGGATGAGACCCCAGCGGTTTATCTACTTATTTATTTTTCGTTCCCTCTTCTTCTGTCCACCTTTATTTCCCACATCCCCTTCCCTTGACGCTGCGGCGTGCTCCCTATTGGGCTGCAGAATCTAACGTCATTTCCTAAATAAACACTACTACTTCTACTACTACTACTACTACTACTACTACTACTACTACTACTACTACTACTACTGCTACTACTACTACTACTCTCTTTCTTTTCCTCCACCTCTGTCTCACATCACTCCTCCTCACCCTAATTTCACTTTACTGTCTAATCGCAATACTATCGGATATGGTATGTTCTAACGCCTCTCCTCCGCCTCACCCGCACATACCTTTCTTCCCTCCTTCCTATAATTGGCTATCACAGGCTCACTTCTCATGACTCATATTTGGCTATTGGCTCACTTCCTTTACCCACCCCCCTTGCTATGCATTACTATGCTATACATGGTTTTGCCTGCGTGAGGCCATACATGACTAGATATGATTTACCCTCTCCCTTCCTCCTTTTATTTATCCTCACCCTCACATTCCGTTTACCGCCCTCTTGTTCTTTATGGCTGTGCTTTCCATGGTTTTTCCTGCCTTACATGGCTATGCTGTGCTTTACCCTCTCTCTCCTTATTTCAATCCCAACACTCGCACCACTGCTCCTCACCCTCACTTCTCTTTCCCGCCCCCTTGGTATACATGCATGTTTATGCTATTCATTGTTTTGCGTGCGTGACGCCAAGCGGCGACATAAAGACAGTATACGATGACAGCATGTCCTCTTCCTCCTCTCTTGCCTCCCCCTCCCTTCATCCCTTTCTCTCCTCCTCACCATGACTTTCCGTTCCCGCCCCCTTGCTATAAATGGCCGTGCTACAGATGGCTATGCTACACGTGGTGTCGTCGATGCGTCGGCACGCCAGCACGCGACAGGGCTAGCTCTGCTCACGCCTCTATAGTATTCGTTGTCGTCGCTGCATCGACACGCCAGCACGCGACAGTCGTCTTGCCAGCGTTACGCCAAGCTACATCAGACGGCGACAGCATACGACAGCCCGGGCACTTAACAATGTTCAGAAGTATAGCGAGGTGCAACATCAAGGATGCGCAGAGTTCCCTTGAAGAAAAAATTCGCGACAGTCATGAGAGATTGGAGGGGGCGAAAGAGCAGGCCGAGAAAGACACATACAACAGCGCTGACCTTACAACAAAAGTTTATTCGCAGGTAGGGCTCCCGCATGTAGCTTGAAAAAGAAGTTCTTTACGTTGGGCGCTATCCACACGTTTTTAACTCGTTTTAGAACGTCTTGGCCAAGTGCTTTTTTAAACATTAACCTCTCTATATAAACCTCTTTAGTTATAGCTCTTGCACTTAGAGTTGTAGCTCTTTAGTTATAGCTCTTGCAAGTTATACATCTTGCACGTATAACTGCCCTTCTATAGTTATCCTCTTCAAGAGTTCAATTTTGTTTTTAACTACCTGTAGTCGATTCGTCAATAATGCCGGGTTTTCTGTTTCGATTTTCACCAGATCGTCAAGCTCCAATCGCAGGTCGCGTTCCTGTTCTTGCGCTTGATATTGCATGTGACAGCCCCACTCTATCGCCATCATTTTTATCCTTTGCTTAAACAATTCCCATCCTTCCGCCGCCCTGCTTTTTGTGTCATTAAAAAATCACTCGATTTACTTCTTGGTCTGATCGACAAAGCCTTCATCCGTGATCAACTTAGTATTCAATTCCCACCTTTCCCATACAATCTTTTTTTTTTGCGCTTTTGCCCAAGCTCAAACGACACGAAGCAATGGTCACTGAAGGGAACAACGTCAACATCATAGTTTTAACACAAAGGCGTAATCGCAGCACACACATATTATCTGCAATCTCAGCACACACATAATCTATCCAGCAGTGCATGACTAGCGCCTTGAAAATGTGTAACGTATTGACGCGACTACCACCCACGACTACAAGGTGGCAAACAGAGCCAGGTCGTGTAAAGAAAACTTGCTCAGGCTACCTCTGAGCAAATCGACGCTTTCATTGCTTATCCTGGCAGCAGTGCTTCGATCTTCTTGGGTAAGAACACAGCTGAAGTCGCCCATCGCCCACCTGTGACAATCAAGGTACGCGTGCAACTCACGCATAAACAAACATCTTTCCCGCACATTTGCAGGTGCGTATACAAATATCGTTCTAAATTCCGTACTCCCGTAAGAAAAGTCACACAAAACAAAGCGCCCACGCAAGCAACTTATGACTTCTTCCAAAACAATGCCCAGAGAGTTCTTGAGAAAAATAATGCACCCAGCTGATGTTCCCACTGCATGGCTCACACACGCATTGTACCGCAACGAAAATTGGGATACCTAACATTTGTGATACGTTCGACCCTTGCCTTGTATACATGCACTTTTTATCGAATTAAAACAGCGCTCTTTGCCTCTGTTGTCTCCTTCCTTCCTAAATGTTCTATGCGCTGTTAACATTTCGAAATGAACACTACGACTTCGCATGTTTCCTGCATCAGTGAGCAAACCAGGCCCTCCGTGACACGATAAAATCTGATTCGTTCTGGCGAGACGCGAAGTAAATACGTGGCAACTCGCGCTTTCAAGGATAGCCCACAGCGTACACATATCATCTTCGCGAGGTTTAGCCATGTAGATCAGCTAAATTTTATTGTCTGACCTTTCCACATGAAACTCACCTCGTTTTACTTGCATGTAGCATTCGCCAGTGCTTTAGTATTGCATGAATCCCAAGAAGATTGTACGCGGGAAGTGGCGCAAGCTCGCGAGCAAGCAACTCTCAAATTGGCCAGCGCTGCGCCAGCTGCGCCGCTTGTTTTTGTACGTTTGATGATAGGTGGCAGCACACTGCAACGATTTGCTTGTTGACAACTTGACAGCAAAATGTTCTCCGCTCCCAGTTAACGTGGTGACGCGGAGCGGTCGAAGTCGTTCGGCGGAGGAAATTCTTCAGATTGCTTTCAGCAGGGATGTTGAAAGAAACCATCTTGACGATGAGGATTTTAGGGCCGAAGCTCCTTAGGGCATAGGCTACTCCGGCGTCTTGCGTCGTTGTCGTAGCCACCCCTGTGCGATGACGATGACGCTGCCATCATGGCACAGCAGATGGAATGTACCCACTATGCGTCATAACGATGACGCTGATGACGATGACGATCGCGATGCCATACAACACATCGCGATATGGTCTCACATGCATATCGTTTGACCACATGCAACCAGCCACCATCCGAGGAACCTGCATCGATCTCGTCTTTGCAAACTTTCGACTACGACCCATCCAGGAACCGCTCTCCCTCCATTTCACCGACCATAAAGCCGTTATAATGAAGGGGGAACGGAAGCCACGGCTTATGTAAACGGTAACCACGACCAACGCAGAAACGAAAACAAAACGAAAAATCACGGCTCACGAATAAAATATAAATTTCTTGCATATATACACACAGTGTTTGTCAACGTCTTTGATGATGTACTGGGCGAATTTCACAGAAGATTCACGGTTTACCGATGAACCTCCGGAGCTTCGCCCACTGATCATCATTCACTCCGTGGATATGCTGTGATTTTTTTCACTGGACGTGGAAGGCTGTGAAAGCTCTAAGAGAGACAGCAACCATGAACGATCAACTGCTAACTGAGGAGGAGCGAGTTGCACTTCACACTACAGAATGGGATGTCAAATGTTTGTGTTCCGTTGAAGAAGCAACTCCCTGTTCTTGACTGCGCCGGTAATGACGATGGCGTAATACGTTTGCAAACCATCACCACGTTAAACATTCGGTCCCGTGCAGCAGCGATGACGCTACTCGCTAGTGGCCTACTACTGCGGCAAATCCATCAGGCAGGCTGGGTACATAATACCTCGGAGTGCCGTTCAGTTCGTACGTCAATTCTAGTTCATGCAGTTTTCTGTAGCACGCACAGGACTTCGTAAAGCATCGTTCATGCACAGTAACGAAGCTGAAATATAACCATTCCCTCCGCGGCAAAAAACTAGGTGGCGAACTTCCATGGTTTGGGAAAGTATCTTGGTCTCATTACATTTCAGTGCAGCTCATGACTTCATCCCATGAAAGTGGCACAGGCCGAACGTTCGCACGTCCTATCTGTTCCTATGCTAACAAACGGTTTGACCCTCCTCCGGGCGCCATCTTGAATTGTACAGCATGCCACCTATAAGTACACGTTGCTGAGCTAGTCGGTTCATGTTCAAGTAGAATCCACACTTGTGGTTGTTTCGTGCAATGAAATAACCAGGGAAGGGGTCAAGGGGACCCTTTCCCTCGGTATTTCTTCGCACGAAACAGCCACAACTGTGGCTTCTACTTGAACAAGGCCACCTATAGTTCGTAGGCATTGCGAATATCGTTATTGGGGCGCTTTGTACGTCTTGTGCTTCCACCGCAAGTTTGCTTTGAAGTTACAGTAGTCAAAGAGTGCACGACGGTCACTTCGTTCGCCACAGCGGCGGCGTTTACGAAAGGAGCGCACTGCTCACACGCGAAGTAAGAATTGTGACAGTTGTTCGCGCTCGTCCTGTGTATACTTGTGCGCTCGTTTCGTGCGTCTTTCTTTGCGTTTGAGTAGCGAGCGTTAAGTGTCGAGATGTGACAGTTAGTCCGCGCTAGTACTGTGTATGCTAATTTCGTACATCCTTTCTGCTTGAGGTTGTGCGCTGCAAGTTTCGAGTTGCTTGCCGTTCTTCGCGTGACTTCACAATTTGTTGCTGTAGCATTCATTCCTTCGCCCTTGTGGCGAAACAATGCACAATAAACGCTCATCTACCTCTGTGAAGACACGTTTCACTTTCGTGTTATACCGATCCCTCTGACACAGGGATCAGCTATGTGTTTGCTTCTTTTCTCGCTTTTTTCTACTATTGCCAGTTGTATTTGTTTCACAGCTGTGATTATTGTTTTCCTGTGCCTATATTGTACCTATCCCTTCTGTAACACCCTTTGGGTCCGGAGGGATTGCTAATATATAAATAAATAAACAAATAAAAAATTGGGGGACCCTTAATCTTCCCCTTTAAGAGTTGAACGCGATAGCGATATCCTGTCGCCCTAGGGCGTGCTTCAATCACTTAGTGCATTCTATGTAATGGGTAGCATACTTTAAACCAGGAGCAATTATGCGCGGCAAATGTGGGAAATGTTTTAAAACTTTCTATGCACCCACTACATGGTGTTAAGGGAATACGCGCAGTAAGGTGTGTGCCGTTTGTAATGGGTGGCTGGCTTTAAACTATGAAATTCGTTATGATAGTCACATATTCTGACGCCCGATGGCAATGTACGCTTGTACCACGCAATATTCCTGGGATATTACATGTTATATTGCGACGCCTATATAAAGGACGCTTGCGTTTGCGAAGCACGAAAGTAATTTTCACTGCATTTCCAAGCAGAGGAAGTTATTTTCCCAGTACTTCCAAGCAGAGGCATGGCTGTGTGATAGAACACCTGCTTGCCACGCCGACGACCCGGGTTCGATCCTCACTCGGACCCGGAAATTTTTACTATTCATTTTATTTGCATCTTTCTCGATTTTCCGGTCACGGACAAGATGATGATTTTTCGCTCACAACCAACGACGTCGACACCGACGCCGACGCCGGAATTTATGCGAAACGAAGCTCTTTAACGCTATCGCGTTAATAAATGTAGTTCGGTGCCGCGTTTCGACGCCGAAATACACCACCTACAGTTATACTTTTGTTAGAATACGTTATTTTGTACAGACGCTTTTATAGTCAGGAATGCCATCGAGTTAGAGAGATTAGATTTTTTTTTTAATTTGCTACCGCTATGCCACCGCCTCTTGACCCTCTAGACTTACGGAACTGTCTCTATGAGGAAGGGACAATATCCGCATCATGTACTCCGGAGTGAAGTTTCTGTTATTACGAGAACGTAAGGTCGGTAAGACAAGACTAGATTCTCTAGTTGATCAAATTTGTTAAGGGAAGTGATTCTAAGTGTTTTGGTGCCGGGCTGTCATTTCGAAGTTTTCTTATATGTATAAGTTTAATTCGCTGTTGAAGCCGACCCGCAGGTGGTGGGCTCGAAACCCGGCCGCGGCTGCAACATTTTCGATGGAGGCGAAAATGCTCGAGGCCCGTGTACTGCGCGATGTCAGTGCACGTTAAAGAACCCCAGGGGGTCGAAATTTCCGGAGCTCTCCACTACGGCGTCTCTTGTAATCATATCTTGGTTTTGGGACATTAACCCCCCAATAATTATTATTATCGTAGTCGATTGGGTGTTTCTCGGTAGACGTGCTTTCTGTGATATGTCTTTTATAACATTCTCTGCCCCGGTCTCAAATGCGAACTTTGCCATCCGCTTTCAATTCGTGAAATGATAGTTTTACTTTTGCTCCTTTAGTCTTCCGTTAGCCGCAGAGTGACATAAGTGCGCGCATGTTCCTTGTGGGATAACCTTCGGAAACGGATAATGGTGTACCCTTGAGTTTACAGCAGCAAGATATGATTTTGTTTTTGTATTTTCGATGTAGTCATACAGTCGTAGGATTATTGGCCTATCTTGACTGGTTCTGCGGAGGTCTATTCCACAAATTCTTTCAATGGTTTTTACTTCGATGCCTAGGTGTTTCTTTCATAACATCTTCTTTCACTTTCTTTTCCAGTAAGACAGTACTTTCCGTTACGTTCTTCCGTTATACCATTAATAATCAAGTTATTGCGTCGACTTCTGTTTTCTAAATCACCTACTTTCAGTGCAAGAGTTTCGATTTCATATTTCGTGGTGTCGTATTTATTTTCACATTCCGGCAATTTTTCTTACCGCTGTTGTCTATATCATTTCAAATTTTGGTAAGCATGGTGTCCTAATTATCCACAGTTCGTTCTACCTTTTTCAAAATGGCCACAGCTTTATTTTACGCTTTATCTGTTAGTTTTTTCTTTGAGTATTTCTCTTAAATTTCTTCATTAGGACGGGTATCGGATTCCATATGTGGATTTGGACCGGCATTGTCTAGCTCAGCATCACTCTGTGTTAGTAGCAACAGCTTGCCCACATCATAGCAATCATCAATCAGGGCAACAAGAAAGCGTGGGCTTGGTAGCACCATCAGGGTTACATCATTGTCCTTTTATGAGATTTGAAAAATGTTAGTGATATAGACGCAAACACAATTTTGTTGTCTTTTTCAAAGATTGTTCCATTCGATTACGTGGCCTTCTGCGTCTTCCGCCAATGCATTTGGTGAACCGTTCTTTTTCTTGAAGTTGTTTCATTCAGTGCCCACAGTTTCCCTTCTTGCCACATGATCCCATCCTGCGCAAGCGGTGCTCTTCCGGGATACTTTCGTTTTGCTCATTGTTCTCTCACAGCGAGTGCATCAGGCTTGCGCACTGGCACGTGGGCGATCTGCACGTTTCATCTCCTGAATTCCCGGGCCACAGATTCCCCGATACCGGGAACGTGCTCGCTTCTTGGAGGCGCGTCAACTAGACGTGTGGAGCGTGCAAGTCTGTTTTCAGCAAAGCCCCGGGTATCCTCTAGAAGTAAGGTGCGCCTTCATTAGTAAGGTGGGGCAAAATGAGACAAAAATTTGAAAATAGTGAATATTTATTTTTATTTCACTCTTTACCCTTAAACGACAATGCAGAAATTTTCCTTTGTGTACAAGGTATGTGCTACATAAATATGACCATGTTGCCACTGTTCAAAAGTTTATTTTAAAAAGAAATAAAAAAATGACCAGATGTCTCATTTTGCCCCAACCTGCGGGGCAAAACGAGACAGTGTGAAAAAAAATTAACCCTTCAGTTTTTGCGGTAGAAGAACTTGAAATTAAACTCCGTGGGCCCTCACGCAGCCTTCATGACCCCAGTCCTTGCACTCCACGCATTGAATCCAGACAGAATCCGGTGCTGTTTTGCTCCAAAACTTCTTGCAGCTCAAACACCACCAGTCTTTCTTTGTCCTATTGTTGTATTTTGTTGAAAGCTTGCACTTCATTGGATTATTCAACGATTGGACGCAAGATATAATCTGACACATCTTCTTCGCCTCCTTTTGCCGTTTTGGTTCAGAACTGCACGGGCGTTTCGTGGCTTTCAGCTTCGTCAGCCGGCTTCGTGAGACGATGAATTTAAAACTGTGCTAGATTCGAATTTTCTAGCACAAATTTGGTATTGAAGGAAATCTCGATGGCGAGACGTGTTTGTGAACAGCTTGACTTGGAGACTCTTCCAAATTTGCGTTCGCCTCTTGAGAGCATCCTTGAGAACGCGGAAAAATATCGCTGCAGCGTCCTGAACAGCAATCAGAGCTCTTTCGCGTCGTTTTCCTCCCAGGAAGCTTTATATGATATTCTCTTGTGCGTCCGAACATTGCTAAACAATCAAACATAATATATAATTAGTGTAAGTAAATGTTTCACTTAATGAGACACTCTCTAAGGCAATTCAATGCCTTTTTGTCGCGTTTTGCCCCCCCCTCACATGCCAAAATTCAAAAAATATTTCCGCTTTGGCCCCGCGCACCAAGTGAACTGAAATATTTATGGTATGTAGCTAGTAGTATATAGTAACAGTATAATTAACTTACGTTGGTGTACTGACGCCAGAGTAGCTTCATGCACGGATACGAAAATTTGGCCGAGAAGAATTTCGTCCCTTTTTTGACGGGTCACGAGCACACTGACACCAGCCGCGTAATTTTTCCCACGCGAACGCTGTGAGCAACCATCAACTTTTACACATAAAAAGGTGGACAACTACCAGCACCTCTCGCTGAAATATAGAAACAAAGAAAATTGCTTTATGTATTAGCTATAGAGGTCGGCAAAGCCAAAATGTCGCGTTTTGCCCCGTGTCTCATTTTGCCCCGCCTTACCCTACGTCGTCACGGCGCGTGCGAGCAAAAGCGAGCAGACGCCGGAAAAGTCAACATGGTGGCACCCGTGGATGCATTTTCCTACCGCCTCGAACTGATTACGTCATCGTCCTGCGCTGTGTGGCTGGTAAGTTCGCAACCTACGCATTTATTTGCTTTATATTTACGTCCTGAAGCTTCGAGAGCAATGTATTCGTCGGTATGTTGCAGTGTATTCGAGATTCATTCTCAAATTGTCCGGAGACAAGGCTTAGCAGGCATAGCTAAATAAACACAGCTAATGTCATGCCTGATAATTTGTCCCCAGCGTGAGACGACACGAAGCGATAACCAATTTCACCATTTAGTTATTGCTGTGAAGACAGTAGGCGAGTAGCAAGCGCGAGTTCGTATCGAAGCGGGTGGTCGCGTCTGCATGGGCGGTGCCATGTTTGCTTGCAGCTTGTGTTGTGTGGTACGGCCACGGCCGCTGGCCAAATGCGTTGGCTGGGGCAACTGGCTGGGGGAAGGCCAGTTATGACCACGTGATCAAACATGGCAGCGCCCGTGCGCCGCTGCGGAATATCGTCTGTAGCCGCCTAGCGACTGTGAATGGGAGGTCGTCGGGGCGTCCACCACGGTTGCCAACCATAGGGTAATTACCCTACCTGTAGGGTACTTTCGGAATTTTTCGGGCGGCGTGGGGTAGAAGGGTGGTATTACAATTTTCATATCAGCTGTAGGGTAATTTCTACATTTCGCTCGTCATCGATCAGCGGAAGATGTGGACGATCGACACGACATCCCCGAGGGTGACATTTCTAAACACTTCCGAAAACTAAATCTTTATTTGGCTAAACTGGAACTGTCTTAATTCGCATGTCACCAACATAAGGCAGGCGCTAAATATAATACGTCAACCTTTCGAGGGCGTGACGATCAATGCAATCGATGGCGAAGACGAAAAAGAAGGGGGGTTTTTGCCTCCGAGTGATCTTAGGTGAGCGAGGATTTTGATGACAGAGGATGGGTGGAAGAGCGTCCCCTTTATCACCTGCGCTTCACAAAGCTCATTATGTTATTATTATTATTATGGTTGTTTTTGTTGTTGCTATTACTGTGATTACGTGACGGAAACATCTTGTCCAGATGAATTATGGTTCTCGTCCTATAAGGAAACTTATAAATCTACAAGGCGACTTTCTGCGCCTTGGCGCAGGTTGACGTTCGCTTACCTGCTTTTTTTTTGCCATCTGCCTACCTTTCCGCCACCAATCCGCCATTCACATTTTACTTATTTCTATGGCCGACCTGTTTACCCTTTCCATTGTTGTCCATAAAACCGAAGGGTTCTTCTAGGCTAGCGCCCTAACACGCACCCAGTGCGGATGTCTTCACATTCAATTAAAGATGCTCCGTCATTTCCTTACCTTCCCCACGCATGTGCACTTCTCTTCCTCACTTAATCTCGCTTTATAACTAGGCATACGAAGGCAACCCGGCGTCGCTTGAAGCAGCAAAGCACATTCACGTGAATTATCGTAAAGTGTACTCTTGCTTATTTCCTGTTTACCGTTTCGGTGGTTACCGAGAGCCGCTGCTATCCAATACATGTTTTCCGCCTCCGGCGTTTCGCTTGACGCTCTTTGTCACCATATTGTTACGTGGTCGTGACGTTGACCAAAGCAGCAGTTTGGTATGTCCACGAATGAAACTGTTTGTTTGGCCCAACTTGTGGCCGGTAAACGGAAATTCAGATTACAGCAATACACACTGGCACTGATAGCGGCGAACGGAGCGTCGGCCGTCGATCAACTCACTAGCGGTCAGGCGCGTCGGCATTTTATACATGTGCCGTCGAACATTCCAGCGTTATCACTGATTATCGCGCAAGCTCTAGAATAAGCTCGAGTGCTCGCGTCTTGCGCGCAATCTTAACAAAACGATCTACAATAGTCACGAAGCTTCTCGAATAATGAGGCGCGGTTTGCGCTGAGCATTGCTGACAGTCTTTGTGATCGCGCCCTACGATCGTTGAAGATTGCGGGTCAGTTCCACCTGGCTTCGGCCTGCAACTATTTTATTCGCTTCACACGCAGCTTTCCCTCTTGTAGTCGTGATTTGCCAGTTGTACGGAATTCGCTGTAATGTTTCAATGGCTTCGCAACGACTAAAACCGCACTGGTATAACTCGTAGCAACTAACACCGAATGGTGCGCACCATTCTTGTATTTTCCTATTCCATACATGCCAAACAAACATGAAATTTAGATTTCAAAACGCGGCTGCAAGTCGAGTGTGGTGACACGTAGAGCGGAATTGTTCCGTTATATATTTGAAGGGTAAGTAAGCTCGGGTAATCAGTATGAATCTAATACACCCGACCCCAACATGCCTGACACCAAGAACAATGATTCGTACAACTGTATAATTTACTTTCTTGTTTGTTTGTTTTTTTTTTTTGCACGCTGAAGCACTTTTAATACGTATATACTCTCTGCGAAGCAGAATGACGTCACGGGGTACATCAGAGGGCCAAAATTTTTTCCTCCTGTACTTTCTTTGCAGGGTTGTCATTCTTCTCCCTGCGTGCTCGCGCGTGTGCGTGTGTGTGCGTGTGTGTGTGTGTGTATGTGCGTGTGTGTTTGTGTGTGTATGTGTGCGCGCTTCTGCTTTGCAATTTTGCTTTAATTGTTGTTGTGACGTGACTTAATTGTATTGAAATATTGTTGGCTTAGTGTTGTGATAATAAAATTTGTCTGCAGTGAAGGAAAATGTCAGTTCAGTTCAAGGTTGTTTTTTTTTTGCGACAGACTGCATGTAAGCATCACCTCATCCTGCTGTGATCCCTGTTTTGTCTAATGTGGTATGGTGTTAGTACTTCGCAGTAAATACAACTCCGCCTAGTCACACTGACAGTGAACATACTGTTTAAACGTTCTGTTCCATGGATGCCTTTTAGATGCGAAGCATCTTATGCTCGGGGCTCTGTCCGTCCCTCTATCCCGCGTCCAGCGTCGGGCGTCCCGCGTCCGGCCACCTTCATGAAGTAGGGAAGCACCCACTATGCGAACCAGAACACGGAGTCCGTTCATCCTTCCCGCGTCCCACACCACCACAGCGCATGCGCGACCCCCTCCCCCCTCTCTCTCTCCTCTCCTACGCTCACCCCCCTTTCCCTCTAGGAATCCTCTACTCTACGGACCGGCGCCCGCGTCCCGCGTCCTACACCCCACAGCGCATGCGCGTCGCCTCACCTCTCTCTCCTCTCCTATGCTCACCCCCCTTTCTCTTCTCTAGGAATCCTCTACGGAGCCGCGCGCACGACAGGTGATGCGACAGCTGCATACTCCGCTGTGGGCGCCACGGTAGTTCCGCGGTATGAAAATGACGGAGCACGCGCGCGTCATTATCTCTCCTGTGCGGCGCCGGGATGAGCGCCCGGGCCGCTGCCGCGAAACGAGAGCGGCGACGTTTCTCCCGCTCAAGCTAACCATCTCCCCGCTGCTTCGCATCCACACATGGTTCCCTTTAGCGGGAGATGGGGAGGTTTTTAGATGCGAAGCACCTTATGCTCGGGGCTTAGTCCGTCCCTCCCGCGTCCCGCGTCCGGCCACTTTCATGAAGTAGGGAAGCACCCACTATGCGAAACCGGAACACTGTCGTACAATAAGGCCGTCTACCACCACCAGTCACAAGAGTCATGGCCGAGAGCACAGAGGGGCTGCTTAGCAATGGCTAGGCAGGTGGTGTCTGTCGCCCAGGTTGACTCCATTCCTTGATCTTGCATGTGCTTGCGGGGGGCTTAGGTCCATCCCTCCTTCCTGCGTCCGGCGTCCTACACCCCCCATAGCGCATGCGCGTCCCCTCCCTCTCTGTCTCTTCTCCTACGCTCACCCCCTTTCTCTCCTCTAGGAATCCTCTACTCTACGGAGCGGCGCCCGCATCCCGCGTCCGTGCTGCAGTTCGGTGTTATCTTCAGCACAAAGATACAGCGTACAGTGATGTTGTGGGCAGTGGACAAAAATCCTTTAAAATGAGTTTGAAAGCGTTCCGCTGCTAAGCTCAAGGACGCGGTTTCGATTCCTGACCCCGGCAGATGCATTTAGATCGGGGCGAAATACAGAAACGCCCGTGCACTTCTAGTTGTGCATATCAAAGATTCCCAGGTTAAAATTAATCGGTGGCTTTCCCTCTGTGGTACAACGCTTAAATATATCGTGGTTTTCACTAGTACAGCTCTAGCAATTGTTAGTTCGTCAGCATACCTCGAAACTTTCGCTGTGTCGTATTTAATTTCACCATCGTCTGCAAATAATATTTTGCACTTTTTTCAGCACGGTATACGTATCCCAAGTTAAGGAGGCCATCACGAGAGCACCCAGACGTAGGCGGCTAGATAATAGATAGATAGATAGATAGATAGATAGATAGATAGATAGATAGATAGATAGATAGATAGATAGATAGATAGATAGATAGATAGATAGATAGATAGATAGATAGATAGATAGAAACGCAAAAGTGCTTACAGTACGCAAAGAAATGCTTCGCATTTAAAACACGAGACTTCAGCAGGACATGTTGGCAGGAGTTGTTTGCCGCCCAATGACTGGCCGTAACGCAGCACTTTACTCTCAGTGACCGTACCGTGCGTCCCGTTCTTCACCTGATGCCATTCATTTGCTGCCGATTCAGTGTCCATTTGCCCTTTCACAAAAGAACTTTCAGTAGACAGTAGTAGACAGTCTAATCCGCTCATTTTCTTCTTTACCACCGACCTGTAGCGAATCTCCAGCGGTGTTCATGTGAGCCATGCTGACCATCTCTCCTTGATCATCTGATTGCGGCTCAACTTCCTCATGCTCAGTGATCTCGCTGCTTTGATCGACCCGTTTCTGATCCCTCAGGCCTGCGTTGACCTCCCAACACGCGTCACCGTTAGCACGTTCGTTCGTTACCTCACCTACGGCACCGCACGCTGCGTTTCAAGCGTCAGTGTGAGCCAGTGGCGTAGCCAAGGGGGGGGGGGTTGGGGGGGGGTTCAAACCCCCCCGAAATTTTTCAGTTTTGCTTGCGTATATATGCACGCACACATACAAACGCACGCACGAACATACATAAAGTATGATTGAACCCCCCCCCCCCCCGAAAAAAAATTTCTGGCTACGCTACTGGTGTGGGCTATGGGCTCTACATTTTCTCTCATCCCCTCCTGCTTCGGCGGCTCCCTCACTACTCCATAGCCGCCGCCTGTGGGGTGACGGCCATCATCCTTCACGGCGAAACGAATACTTTCATAGTCATCTGGAGCCAGTAGCAGGTCCGCGCTCATCGCCAACTCTGGGGTCACCGCACAGAGCACCGGTACACGATGATTTGCTCTCCCTACAACGGAAAGCCGAGCGGAACGTACATAACTTCCGCCGTAATAGCTTGGCCAAACGCCCCCCGCGAGCTTCAAGTGACCACGACTCTGCCTTAAGATTTTAGCTGGCATTTCGCTTGCCTTTATTACGGTAATGTCCGCACCCGAGTCAATTCGAGCTCTGCAGAGCGTTTCCCCAACAAAAATCCGCCCTTGCGTGTTCCCCAGGTGCGTGCTATAGCCTGTGGGCCTATGTGAGTGCCCCTTGGGGTACGTTCTCTCACGCGTATGATTATATTTCATGGCTACGCAAAAAATATCTTTGTTTCTAGTGTCCATGCCACGTCGCGAACTACAATCCCTCTGAAAATGTCCCGGCTCTCCGCAAGCGTAGCACAGCATGCGGTCAAGGGGCAAGCTACGCGCGCACTGAATATACCGCATTTGTTTTGCAATAGGTTCGGGAGAGCTTGTCACTCTATGCGACGTACGGAAAGCATAGTTTGCCGTTAATAAACACGCACACAAAAAGAGTGGTGTCGTCCTCGTCTTCTTCTTTTTGTGTGCGTGTTTATTAGCGGCAAAATATGCATTCCGTACCTCACCAACTAGGCCAAGAACAAGTTCTTCTTATGTGACGTACTTTCCTCAAACTTTGCAGCCAGCTCGGCTAACTCTTATGCTTCCAGCCAGGCTTTCATTTCGCCCTGAGTGGCGAACGACCTAATTTCAGCAGGCCATGAGTTGCTTAAGGCTATCCGCGATAAGCAGAGCCTGTAACTGTTCAAGTGAATTCACTTCCCTGCTGCTTAGACAATAACGGATCATTTCCAACCCCGCTGCTAGTTGACCTCGTGACTCTCCTGCCTCCTTTATGTCTAGCAAACGCGTGCGGTACTCTGCCGGGGTCATCTTAAGCTCCTTTAGATGACCCCGGCTTTCCTTTTGCTGATTTCTCTTTCAGCTCTCCATAACAGAGTGTGCCACTCACCGACTGGCCAATCACTGGACGTCCTCATCGCGTCGCTGAGGAAAGGCAGTATTAGGGCGCCCTGCATTTCCATGGGAATTCTAAGGGCACTCAACGATGCGTCGGCGTTCTTAAACCATGCCTGAATCATGGTGTCGTTCCCGGCATGGGAGCGAGCATGGCTCTCAACTCCTTCGCGTAGCCCCTATATCGCGCGTCTCACTTCGTGCAGGCGCGGCATCTTGTAATACGCGCGAGGATTTCAGCTTCTAGATTTCAAGTTGAAGCCTGAGAGCCTCAATCTGGAGTTTCAACGCGTCAGTGCTACTCGACTCATTTGTGCCGGCCCCAGCATCCGATCTGTGTCATTCATATTGCCAAGCTCCCAGAGAGTGCCGGAACGCAAATGCATTGACGTGAGAACCATTACAAGAGAGCTCGAAATGAATCTCATCAAATGAAGTGATGCTTCCGCCGGTTGCTCCTGTCAATGTTGGTCTAGATGTCCTCAGAAGCCTTTTGGCATATGAGAGCGAGAGCTTGGACGGAAAGAAAGACCACTTAGAAGAAAAGACGGAAAGCCTCTTCGTTTCGCGAGTGTCCACACTTGCGTTAGCGCCGAAGCTCGATGTGGTAATCAAATGAAATGATTGATAAAAAACCGGCAGATCCCAGGCACTGAGGGAATCGATGTAATGCGAAGCAGCCAGCAAGGAGCAAATCATGCTGTATATAATATGCACGTCATGATTTACATGTGAGGACCTGTGACCTATGTTCCTCATACACTCACGCCGCGCCATACTAATTTTGGTGTATATCAAGCTAAAGAACTGGACGCAAGCGCACCATGAGCATGGCATGTAAATGGCATTGCAGATCACATGCATGCCAAGATTTTCATGTTACCACCTGCCACTTATGTTCGCTATACAGTCACGTCCCGCAAAACTAATTTTGGTGTATATCAAACTAGCGACATGGCCGTGAGCGCGCCTTGAGCGTGCCATGCAAGTCATATTGCACATGACATGTCATGATTTACATATTACCAGTTATCATTTATGTTAGTTATACAGTCACGTCACGCAATACCAAATTTGGTGTATATCAAGCTAGCGAAACGGCCACGAGAGTGTCATCTGCGTGGAATGCAAGTCATGTTGCACATGTCATGATTTCCATATTACCACTTGTCATTTGTACTCGTCATACAATCACGTCGCTCAATACAAAGTTTGGTGTATATCAAGCTAGCGATACGGCCACGAGAGTGCCATGAGGGTGGCATGCAAGTCATGTTGCACATGACATGTAATGATTTCCATATGACCAGTGGGCAATTATGTTCACCATAGAGTCACGTCACGCAATACCAAATTTGGTGTATATCAACTATCGCATACGGCCGCGAGAGTGTCATGACCATGGCATGGAAGTCATGTTGCACATGACATGTCATGATTTCCATATGGCCACTTGGCATTTATGTTCGTCATATAGTCACGTCACGCAATACCAAATTTGGTGTATATTGCCACGCGCGTTTCATTTTACTGTATTCGGTTTCCGCCCACAAAGACTATCAGCAGTACTCGGCGCAGACCGCGCCTTAGTGTTCCAGAAGCTTCTCGGTTGTAGTAGGTCGTTTTGTTAAGATTGCACGCAAGACGCTAACACTCAAGATTATTCCAGAGCTTGCGCGACGACCAGTGATAAGGCTATAATGTTCGACGCGTGATGTTTGAAAGCCGGCGCGCTCCAACGATGATCAGTTGATCGACGGCCGACACTCTGTTCGCCGCTATCAGTGTCAGTGTGTATTGCTGTATTCTTACTTGCCGTTTACCGGCCACAAGTTCGGCCAAAGAAACAGTTTCATTTTGGATACGTCGCCTGCTGCCTTCGTCGACGTCACAACCACGTGACAATATTACGCTAGCGAAACGGCCGTCAGCGCGCCATGAGCGTGGCATGCAAATCACGTTGTACTTGACATGCAGGTCATTTTTTTCATATTACCACCTGTTATTTATGTTGGTCATGCAGAATTTTCTCATCGTACCAATTTTGGGATCTATGAAATTAAGAAAATAGGCCTTAGGAGCAGTATGGCCATGGCGTGTAAATCACACTTTTCATGACAAGGTGACAGTGATTTTCATGATATGACCAATCATTCATGTTCGTCATACAGTTATGTTATGCCCTACCAATTTTGGTATAAATTCCATTAACGAGACGGCCAGGAGAGCGCGAAAATCGTAGACGGCTAGATAGATAGATAGATAGATAGATAGATAGATAGATAGATAGATAGATAGATAGATAGATAGATAGATAGATAGATAGATAGATAGATAGATAGATAGATAGATGGATTCCCTTAAGGTCACCGAAGTTCGCTAAGGATTGCTTCGCATAAAAAAAATTACGCCATCTCCCACTAAAGGGAACCATGAGGGGATGCGAAGCAGCATTGGGGTGCACACCAAGTTTTCGTTTACGTTCACTGGGCCATCGAAGCCAAGCGCCGGCGTCGAGCTACCGCTTCCGCTATAGAGAGACAACGCTGGTCTGCGGCGACGGTAGCGAGGCTTTCGAGACAACTGCAGCGACCGGGAACCGACGGAGCGACAGCACGATTCAAGCGAGACTTCCTCGACCAAGCGCACGCGCTTATATGAAATGGTGGAGGGAGAGGAGGGAGTGGGTTTACAGGCTGCAGCGCGGGGGGAGGAGGAGAGAAGGCAACCGAACAGCTGCGTCAAGGAGGAGAGTGGGAGAGAGAGTAGGCGCATGCGCAATAAGGGTGATCAGGAAGCACACAACCGGATTGAACTCCCCTTCTAAGCTGCTTCGCATCTAAAATGCACCACACTATTGCTGCACCGCAGCAACGTTCCGCTGTCTTCTGCGTTCCGCGCCGTCGGATCTCTCCCGACGCCGAGCGACTTTCCTTTTTCTGCTGTTGTCCTGGCGAGGCCTTCCTCATCGAAGCGCTGATCCCATGACGATCGACACCTGCCGCTTGCAGACTCTCTTTCCGTTCTCCTTCAATTCGCTGAGCGCCCGCTACTCTGGCCGTAGGCTTCTTCAGGCTCGCTCCCAGAGTGTTCCAACTTCCAACGGGTCTCGGAAGACAGCCATTTTCCGCGCCTCTCTTGCCATGGGGCATCAACGCCTACAATGTAGGTCGAGTTGCGGTGATAGCGTAACAGCTGACCTATACCAAGGCTCCGGCGTGCTCCTCGCTGTGAGCTCCGTCGATCCTGCCGACTGCGGCAGTTAGGTTTCGGTTGTTTGTTGGTATCGACCGTCCCTTGGTGAACCAAGTGCACGCTTGCGACGCGAAGGAAGAGCCAGATTCTGTTAGAAGGCCGCGTTTATTCAACACGACCGTCCACTTGGGCGGCGCCCAACGAGCTCTCGTCTGTTCCGTCTTGCAAGCGCCCCTTCCCGCCCAGTTGCAAAACAATCATACAAACAGTGTACAGGCTCCCCCTATCCTTGCTCTCTGCAAGGAAAAAAGCAATTAGCGGGACGCTCTCCTTCGGCAGAACCACCCGCGCTGACCATTATCGCCGACGGACGTAACCCGATATCCCGCTTCTGCCCTTCGCTCCCTTCCTCAACATGGCCCGGACCGCGGCGCTCGCCTGAACGTCCCGGAAATCCGCTCGGTGGTTCGCCTCGCTGACATGCAAATGAGTTCTGCGGAATCCCGCAAGGTGGCAATTCCGCAAGGTGGCAATTCATCGACAACGCGACGAACATGGACAACTAATGCAAATGAGTTCTGCGGAATCCCGCAAGGTGGAAATTCCGCAAGGTGGCAATTCATCGACAACGCGACGAACATGGACAAGTAATGCAAATGAGTTCTGCGGAACTTGTTCGCAAAACTCATTAGTTCTGGATTACTTGTCCATGTTCTTCGAGTTGTCAATGAATTCGCCCTCGCGCTACCAATTGCTAGCTTCCTGGTTAGCTCAAATGGTAGAGCGTCAGCCCCGGAAAGGCGTTGGCCCCGGGTTCGAACCCCGGACCAGGACGAATTTTTCGGCAACTAAGAACCTTTCCTTTCTGAGAAATCCGTACGGATTTCCTTGTGGCTTCGGGTTACAAACGGGTGGTTGTCTATTTTCCCTTTCTTCGCCCCCCGTAATACAAACTTTCGAAGCAATATTTCCGGGAAACCCACCACCGCTTTCTAGCTGCCTCTCCCAACGACCCCCCTGTGGCGTCGGCGCCACGGATTCGCGTCCACTGCGACAATCACAGCTCGAAAATGTAGCGAGCAGCAGCCCGCTAACAAATTCTGAGAAGCTGACACGCTCTGAGACTGACTCCACCCTTGAAATTTATCTTTCAAGCATCATATATTGGCACAGCACCAGAAATCTGATCCTGACTTAGGCCGCGTTCACACTTGGCCTCGAAAGAGGCGAAACCGGCAAAAGACACCGGAAATCTGCTCGTTTCGCCGCCGAAGCGGCCGGAAAATCAGGCGGCGCGAAAATCGCTCTCGGACCGATTTTTCCGGCACGCGATGGCGGATCGCCTTTCCGCTTCACGGCTTTGGCTGTGCTAGCTCAAACCAGGTGACGTAAACAACCGGCCACAAGTTCAACGTGGCGGCACAGGCGTCGGCGGTGGCTCGCATCGGCGCAATTGCAAACTACCCATGCAGCACGACAAAGCTCACGGCCTCGACAAGGACGCATTCATCGAGAGCCTGATTTGGATTACGATCGCCCAGTATGCTGGAATTAGAAGGAGGTGCAGCAGCAGCGAGTCGGCATGCCCCAACGCGTCTCGCGTTTGCACAATCGGTTGAGAACGCCGCCGCCGCTGCAGTGGTGTCCGCTCGGGTTGTTTCTGCTGGTGTATTTCCCGAAACAAGGTTTGAAAAGGTGCAAACTGTTTCTTTTCAGTGCCTTGTATGCATAACTAGAATTCGGTACGAAATTTAATGCTCAGGAAACGGGCAAAATGGAATGAATTCTCAAAGTGGCCAAGGCGGCGGTGGCGGTGGCATGTACGAGGGGCAGAACAAATGTGAACGTTTCCGACGCGCGCGGACGTGGTTTTCCGGCCGCTTTGGCGTTTTCGCTTCTCAAGTGTGAATGTGCCCTTAGTGCTGCTGATCAAGTACTTAGAGGGACAGCCCGTCGTCCTTCGTGCTCCGAAATGACGTCTTGTGTAAAAGAAATTTCGAACATAGTACAGAGACATTCCTGCTTGTCGTTCCTACAGCGCTACGACCCGAGATCTTGGAAGCATGCCACGATGACCCATCAGCAGGACACTTGGGAGTGAGCAGAAAGTTGGCACGTATTCGCACGAAATACTACTGGCCGAAGTTGCTGAATTCTGTGCAACACTACGTAAGAACTTGCCGGGATTGCCAAAGGCGCAAAACACCACCAGTGAAACCAGCTGGTCTCCTACAACCTATAGAGCCACCAGAAGCCCCTTTCGCACAAGTGGGAATGGACTTACTTGGCCCATTTCCTACGTCCTCGTCAGGGAAGCGATGGATCATCGTTGCAACGGACTATTTAACTCGATATGCGGAGACAGCGTCGCTTATTCGGGGAACTGCTGTGGAAGTAGCCGAATTCTTTGTGACCAACATTGTACTGCGCCACGGAGCTCCTACAGTGCTGATCACGGATCGAGGAACAGCGTTTACAGCTGAGCTGACAAATTCGATTATGAGATTGACGCACACCTCTCATAGGAAAACCACGGCGTATCATCCACAAGTGAATGGGTTGACAGAACGCCTCAATAGAACGTTGACTGTCATGCTGTCGATGTACGTCGACGTAGAGCATCGAACTTGGGACAGGATATTACCGTACGCAACGTTCGCATACAATACCGCTGTACAGGAGACGACACGAATGACACCTTTTCAGCTTGTTTTTGGCAGAACAGTTACCACGCCCCTGGATGCTATGCTACCTGTAGATGACAACTCAGACCACGACCATAACACCAGCGACTTCACGCAACGATCTGAAGAAGCAAGGCAACTGGCGCGACATCGCATTCAGAAGCAACAAAAAGATGATGCCAATCGGTATAATTTGCGACGAAGAGACGTCAAGTACGCCCCTGGAGACGAAGTGTGGGTATGGACACCCGTACGCGTACGTGGGCTCTCCGAAAAGCTACTTCGACGCTATTTTGGCCCGTACAAGGTGCTTCGCCAGCTTGGTCCCTTGAACTATGAAGTAGTCCCAGAAGAGCAAGTAACATCATCGAGACGGCGGCATCGCACAGAAACTTGTGCACGTCATCCGAATGAAGCCATACTACGAAAGGCAATGAGCAATCAAGCAACACTGCTGAATGATACCGGCTTCTACCGGCAATTACTCCAAATACCAGCCTGGAACCAAAACAAGCATCGGGACGATGCACTCTCGGAAGGGGGGACAATGACGCAAGGTACATTTAAAGTACGCGCGCCAGCCGTTTGCTACGCCCTCCATGTTGTCTGCGGCGTGCGTGCGAAACAGAGTGGAGCACGCCAGGGTCAACGCTGACAACTTAGGCGCGTGCGAACTGCGCGGAAGAAGAGAAGACGACGAGGTGCCGAACTCTGAAGAAGAGGAGGTGTTCGTGCAGTGGACACATAGACATATTTCTCTGTCTTGTTTGTTTACAGGGCACAAGTTCGCCCATTTTAAGTTATTGAATTAAAGTGTTCTTCTTGAACTGTGCGTGACAATATCTTAATGGATTGAGTGTGAAGTATAACACGTTGAACAGTTTTAATGCCTGCTTTTCTTTTAGCGTGTACCGGTGTTCAATAGCCCTCATTTGTGTGAGATTACTGAAATCGCGCTGCCGTTCAATCGGTTTCAAAAAGACCCAATAGAACAATGCCATTACGCGAGTTGGAAATCCATGTTCGTTTTTCAATTTGATTTCAAGGGTATGCTTTTAATTTTTATATCAGTAAAAATAAAACCTTTATATAAACAAAATGGCTGCCATGGCAAGATGTGTGTCACCCTTTGTGATTTTTCTGGATTTACGTCCACTGCTCATGAATCACCAAGTCGCCCAATCAGCCATTTTCACAACATAGATTTAATCGAAGTAGACAAGGCATTAGGCCAACTGCAAAAACAAAAAAAAAGGGGGGGGGAAAGATCTTTTTTTTTTCTTTTTTGTCGAGCCTGGTGGCACATATGTCACCACCCCGTTATAAAGGAGACGCTCATAGCATCCATCCATCCATGCAGCCGCAGGGTTCTATGTCTCCCTCTCCACCAACGACGGTGGAGAGGGAGACAACGCTAAAAAGCGATCGCTTCGGAGCCGGCCGGGCCGTCAGCCGCTGTGGAAGTGGCCGAACGGGTCTTAAAACGTAGGGCCAGTTTCTCAAATTGAAAATTGAAAACTAAACTTGTCTGGAGAGTCTGAATTCTCATATATAAAGGACGACGCGTTCCTCCGACGATGAAATTTCTCGATGGCCGTTTTCCGGGCACAAGTTCGTAGAAATAAGGATAATATTTGCCAGTCCCGCTGCAGCCTCCTTCGCCGCCAGAAGGACATGACGCGTATTAACGCATTCGATCGGCGCGTCCCCTTGAGCGAAAGATGGTAAAGCGAAATGGTTCAAATACCACCTGCGTCACTGATTAGGCTATTTCTCAACGTGTGACCTTGTAGCACAGTATGCAGAAATTTGTGAAGGCATTATGATGCCGTCGCATGAGATCGGTCTCGGAGGCATTCGAACAGCAGCAGGTGCAAAAAGGTGCCGGCTGGTGAAAAACGATCGACTAACAATGTGAAGGCCATTTTATACGTGTCACTCGCGCTCCGGCTCGTTAAGACATCTGGTCCCGGATAAAAAAAATCACCGCATCTCCACGAAGTGAATGATGATGAGTGGGTGAAGCAGTGGGATCGTTCGGTTTTACCGTAAATCACCCGTGACATTGCCCAATCACGCATGTAAATGAGTGACAAAGCGGTGAACAGTTATATACAATGTTTATTGGTCATAAATGATATGCCGTGTTGAGTTGTGGATTTTGCTTTCCCGTCATTATTACGGCTTTGTGGTCCGTGAAGTGTAGAGCCAATGGTTATTCAATGGGATGTAGCCTGAAGTTGGCAAAGACGACGTCTATGCACGTTCTCCTGGTGGTTGTTGGTTGTTTCCAGTCATACGAAATGCATCGTAGAGCGTATCGAGACGTCATATATACTGCACAAGCCATTTTTGCCGTTTAGCCACCGCTTCCCGACCTCTCGTCGCCGGGGTAGCAGCTTGTTGTCGGCGTTGCCGTTGCTTCCGGCGCCCTCAACTCGGAGTCCACTTCGCGTTTTCGTCGTTTTGCCGCGGCTTCCCACGCCTTACGTTCGTTTTCATCCATGGCAGAAAGAGAATGTTCCATGGTCGTCATCGGGTATCTTGCACGTGCTAACGCGCTTGTTCTCCATCGCCATCAGCGTCATCGGCGTGGCGAATAGTGGGTACCTTTCATGTGCTGTGTGCGCCGCCGCACGCCGACAAGGCTCGGTCCTAAGGTGCTTCGCCCCTAATAATAAAATGCTTTCCAAATGTACAGTAGGCCTTCTAGTGTTCCACAGTGTAACTCGCTGCGCAAATGTTCATTCACACCTGCCACTGGCACCAGTCGCGCCACCATTTGCGACTGGCGACCAAAAAGTGACTGAAAGCGATTGATTTTGGCACCTGCGTGCGACTGGCACCGGTTGCCACACAGAATTCACATCTGCTGGCTCGCATTCCGCCGTAAAATAAGCCCACTTCCTGTTCCTGATTGGTGCAGAGGTTTGCAACCGACTGATAAATCGAGCAGCGAACGACGAAGCCAAAGCAGTTGCTTCGAGACCCAAGCGGCCTTTTGCAACCTGTCGCTTCACGACTAACATGGTCGCGCGTCCTATATGCCAGTGGCACTTGGTGTGAACGAGCCTTAACTTCTAGCCTTTAGGAGAGATAAAGAGGCGGGTGGGGATATTAAGAATTTCAGGCCATGTGTGCACAACTTTATTGAGTTATACAGCGAATGCCACAGCTAGCTCATAAAACGCTGGAAACGCAAAGGGAGCCTCATTTTATTAATACCCTCTGTCGTACTTGGGGTAAAAGTACTCGAGCACTGAGCAGCTAAAATGTATTGCATGAGAGCTTGCGTTGTTAGGTGAAGCCTTAAGCTTCGCCTTTAAGAGTTGAACGCGATAGCGTTATCCTGTCCCTAGTGCGTACTTCAATCACTTAGTGCATACTTTGTATGGGTAGCATGCTTTAAACTACGAGAAGTTATGCGCGGGAAATGCGGTAAATGTTTTCGAACTTGCTATGCACCCACTACGTCGTCTTAAAGGGGTACGACACAAAATTTCGCGGCCGAGATAGCCTTCTGGATCGATTCCCGTGTACATGCGTGTACCATCTGCGAAAATATCGACAGCGAATAAAGCTTGCAAGGTATTTTATATGAATTTTGAAGTTCGCGTGCGCGATCTAACATTCTAGGCCGCACCTGGCGGCATTGACACCCTCGGAGGTGACCCGAGGTGACCCCCCTACTTCCCGGTACAACAGGTTATGATGACGTCGTAGCCGCCATTTCTGTTTTGGCGCGCTCGCCACTGCGCTGTTGGTGACTGGCTCGGCGGCTGCTCGCGAGTGTGTGGCCGCGGCCAAGAGGAGGCGCTGCCGCGGCGCACGCGTTGAAAGTTTTGTGTTTGGCGACACTACAGCCACGGCCGCTGGATAAAAAAACCTTCTTTTTTATCCAGCGGCCGTGCTACAGCTTACCCGTTTCCTGCTCCCAAGGACTTCTTGATTTCCCTGTGCTGCCTGGGCTGCAGTGACAGGCCACAATGCCGAAATCCTTCTGCGCCGTTTCCTTCTGCACGTCGAAGTCGGGATCAGGCGTATCGCTGCATACGTTTCCCCGCGACGAATCTCGGCGGAGAGAAGTGGATCGAGTTCGTGTGCGCTTGTGGACGTCAGGAGTATCAGGACTGGTCCCCCGTGCAGAACAGTCGCGTTTGCGGGCTCCATTTCGAGGCGCATTGCTTTACCACACAGGCGCCGGACTTGGCGTACATGGGTCTTCCGACTCCACCCTGTGCATCGCTCACGTCTGGTGCTACCTAGCTTTCTTCGGCACCAACAACTTGAAGGGCATCACAATGTTATCAAGTGATTCAATCGGATATTGAACGTAGAAAAAGCGAACGTACTTTGGCTAAATGAATTGCCCTGCAGAACATTTGTGCACGAATGTGTCGGGTCTTACCATAGTACATTGCCGACGCGAGGTTCATCGTGGTCGCCGTCGCTGGTATCGTTGCCGCTTCCCGACGAAGCACTCCTCGCCAGCGGGTCAAACCTGAAGTGATTCGCCCCGTCGTAAATTCCTTCCATCCCCGTCGCATGAAAACTTGTCGCCATCAGACGACGATGAGCCCGACGACGACAGCGAGGAACGATAACGGCGACGACATCACGCAGCATGGGTGACAAGCGAATGCAAGCAGACGATGCAGACCGCGCGGAAGTGCGTCACTGTTCTGTGTGCTCCGTGACCGAGCGTTTCACTCGCTAGGTGGTGATAGTTGCACCCGGCGGCTTGTCGTTTTTGGAGCTCTGTCAAACCGAAACTGAGGCTGTGTCGGTAATGAGGAGCTTGTAATTAATTATCTGTCGCGCGCTGCAGCAAACGATGTGCCGTGTTATGACTAACAGGCCCCCCAGCAACACATTGCAGCAAAAAAACGCGGGGCGAAAATTTTTGTGTCAGGACTCCTTTAAGGGAATACGCGCTGTAACGTGTGTGCCTTTTGTAATGGGTGGATGGCTTTGAGCCACAATGTCGTTACGATATTCACATCTTCTGACGACCGATGGCAATGTATGCTCGTACCACGCAATATTACTGCGATATGACATGTTGTATTGTGACGCCTTTATACAGGACGCGTGCGTTTGTAAAGCATGCAAGTTATTTTCACTACATTTCCAGGAAGTTATTTTCATTGTAATCCCAAGCAGAACCGTGGCTGTGTGGTAGAACAGCTGCTTGCCACGCAGACGGCCTGGGTTCGATACTCATTCGGACCCGGAAATTTCTATTATTTATTTTATTTGCATCTTTGTCGACTTTTCGGTCACGGACAAGATGATGATTTTTCGCTCAAAACCAACGACGCCGACGCCGGAATTTCTGCGAAACGAGCTCTTTAACGCTATCGCGTTAAAACGCTGGAAACGCAAAGGGAGCCTCATTTTATTAATACCCTCTGTCGTACTTGGGGTAAAAGTACTAAAAGCACTGAGCAGCTAAAACTTATTACATGAGAGCCATGCGTTGTTACCTGCTCGCTCCGTACCTGGCCGCGTGACGCGCTTACATGTATTAGTTGTCCGTAAAATTTCAATACTCTATTTCGAGATACCTGGTTAGCTTAAAGCTTGGGGCAGTACATCTGAAGATAAATGCTTTGCAATATTCTGATGTCCTAGTGCGGTCTCTTGAAGGTACTCGCCATCAAGCACGCTACACTAATTTTATTTTTCTAATGGTCACCTTGACATGTCCTCTTCTGTTTCAGCGCAGCAGGAGCGACGTATTAAATTCACTATAGTGTAAGCCTTCTGTCGTTGCGATTTCACCGAGAGATGTGTTGAATGTTTGTCGACTTGGACTTCATTTGAATTTACGTCATTATTGCACTAAAGTTAAAGACAACAATGAATGGCCCTATGTTTCCCTGGTGTAATTGTCTCTTGGGTTCATCTGGTTGCACCACAAATGTGATTACCTGGTGTTTGTTTACAACTTCGACGAATTCGCTGGCCAAGAGACCTCCGGGAGACGGCACCACCCTGGCTCCGCAGGTGAGCGCGGCCAAGGGCAAGATGAATCCAGAAGCGTGGGATACCGGATTCCATCCGAGAAAGACCTCGCCGTCGTGGAAATACTCAGCCATCCTGTACAACCCGCAAACAAACGAAGCCATCAGGTAGTATTAGTAATAATAATAATAATGTGATGTCGTTGCCAGTCAAATATTTGTTTATGTTGCCTAGGAAGTCCCATTTCCGGTTACACTGCGGGACCACCTTCTGTAAGCTCTTATGTTGTACACTGTATATTGTGAAAGAGTAAAATTTGATTCTATTTCATTTTTAATTTGAATAATCATAATAATAATAACACTATTTATTGTACCGAAGCCGTTCTAAGAGTGCCACTTTGTTTCCTGCAAAACTACTGCTCACCACGCACAGACAAATGATCTCACGGAACGCTTTAAGCACGCGCTCGGTCACATGCGCTTGGTGTACGTCCTTGCCAATCACACATATTGGGATGTCATTCTGCCCTTCGTCACCTACGCCTGCAATACCGCCCCTTAGAGCACTGCTGGTTTTAAATGCGAATGCATTTCTCAGTCGGGCTATGTCAGGCATCCGGCGTTGTCCGTTGTCCGGCGTTGTCCGCGGCACTCTCTCTCCTCCCTGCGCTCCGGTCCGCTCGCTCGCACGTAGGTAAGGCGGGGAAAATGAGACACGGGGCAAAACGCGACATTTTGGCTTTGCCGACCTCTATAGCTAATACAGAAAGCACTTTTCTTTGTTTCTATATTTCAGCGAGAGGTGCTGGTAGTTGTCCACCTTTTTATGTGTAAAAGTTGATGATTGCTCACAGCGTTCGCGTGGGAAAAATTAAGCGGCTGGTGTCAGTGTGTTCGTGACACGTCAAAAAGGGGCGAAATTCTTCTCGGCCAAATTTTCGGATCCGTGCATGAAGCTACTCTGGCGTCAGTACAACAACGTAAGTATTTATATTGTTACTTTATACTACTAGCTACATACCACCAAAATTTTAGTTCATTTGGTGCGCGGGGCCAAAGGGGAAATTTTTTGGAATTTGGGCATGTGAGGGGGGGGCAAAACGCGACAAAAAGGCATTGAATTGCCTTAGAGGGTGTCTTTTAAGTGAACCATTTACTTACACTAATTATATATTATATTTTATTGTTTAGGAGGGTTCGGACACACAAGAGAATATCATGTAGAGCTTCCTGGGAGGAAAACGACGTGAAAAAGCACTGATTGCTGTTCAGGACACTCACTCCATTCGCGCTGCATCGAGGTTTTTCCGCGTTCCCAAGGATGCACTCAAGACGCGAACGCAAAATTGGAAGAATCTCCAAGTCAAGCCGTTCACAAACAAGTCTCGACATCGAGTTTTCCTCCAATACAAAATTAAAAAAAGAAGCGCGAGAAAATTCAAATCTAAATTCATCGCCTCACGAAGCCCGCCTGACCAAGCTGAAAGCCACGAAGCGCCCGCGCAGTTCTGCACCAAAACGGCAAAAGGAGGCGAAGAAGATGCGTCAGAACATATCTAGTGTCCAATCGTTGAGTAATCCAATGAAGTGCAAGCTTTCAACAAAATACAACAATAGCACAAAGGAAGACTGGTGGTTATTGATCTGCAAGGAGCTTTGGAGCAAAACAGCACCGGATTCTGTCTGGATTAAATGCGTGGAGTGCAAGGACTGGGGTCATGAAGGCTGCGTGAGGGCCCATGGAGTTTAATTTCAAGTGCTTCTACTGCAAAAACTGAAGGTTTAATTTTTTTTCACACTGTCTCGTCTTGCCCCGCAGGTTGGGACAAAATGAGACATCTGGTGCATTTTTTATTTCTTTTTAAAATAAACTTTTTGACAGTGGCAACATGGTCATATTTATGTAGCACATACCTTGTGCCCCAAGGAAAGTTTCTGCATTGATGTTTAAGGGTAAAGAGTGAAATAAAAATAAATATTCACAATTTTTCAATTTTTGTCTCATTTTGCCCCACCTTACCCTATATATATAAAAAAAAGGAAAAAAAAAGAAAAACGGAAATAAAAAAAAGAAGAAATAAGAAAAAATAAGAAAAAGAAAAAAAAGAAAAAAAATGAAAAAACAGAAAAAATAAAAAAAAATAAAAAAGTAAAGAAAAGAAAAAAAAATTTTAAAAAAATGAAAAAAAGAAAAAAAAAGGGAACAAAAAGGCGCTGCGCCGTGCTCCCGACCGGGCTGCAGAAATTAGGCGCCTTTTGCTTCTTCGAACGACAACCACCACATATAAATGAAGTGAAGCGCGCGCGAAATGCATTCGCATTTCCTCACGATTCCCTTCGGGGAGGTGGGGGGTATTTTTTTCACCTGTCTTTTCATTGCACGGCAGGTATCCTTCACACACAGTCTACACATTCCCAGGATTTGGAGACGTTAGAGTTACTGTATATGCTACCTTTAGGTAGCAGAGTTGCGCCACTGTTTTCCGGGCGCCAGTCGCTCCGCCTCCAGAGATTCCAGTGCCACTTAGGGAGCCTAGATGACCGGCCGTTTTAGGGTGGAGACATCTTGAAAAAGTGGCTTCAAGAAACTCAGCCGAAACCAGCGGGTAATGGGGCACGCTGTTGCCAGCTTCCACCAAATCTAGCATAGTTTTCTGTGCGCCGCCATTTTGGTCCTAACCGCCTCTCCCCTGAGCTCTTGCGACGTAACGCTGAGCGACGCTGACGCGAGCTCACGCAAGGGAGGCAACAGCTCACGACCAGCGAGTGCGTCTCTGTGTGGACGCGCGGACGCGCGGACGCGTCCCGTATGTAGGCTGCCTACTCGCAATGCGTGAACGCAGCAATGACAACTTCGGTTATCTATGCATTCGCGGACACCGTGAAACACATATAACATGTCCTGCAGCAAAAAAGAGTACGGCAGTACTCACAGAGCAAATACGAGACGCACTGGTGGGCTCCCAGCCTGCCGTCTCGATTTATTTGAGCGAGCCAGAGTAGCCGTCGGCCCGGGCTCGCTGGAAGCGGAACATTCGCAAGCCCTTTCTGTTGTGGTTAGTGCACAGCGGTACGCAGCAATCAGGCATTCTCAGGCTTCACCGGCAGCGTTTAACACGCTATCGCTACGTTCGGCGCCGTATTGTCGATGATTAAACGGAGCCGGGCGTCGTCGCAGTGCGGGCACCAAGATGGCACGATAGCGCGGCGCCGCTGTCTGGCAACATTGTGTTTTGGCGGGCGGCGGTGCGTTGGCGGCATGTAGTGGGTCAAAGGCTGACATCACCCTAAAACGGCCGGTCATGTAGGCTCCCTAGTGCCACTATTCGCCGAGCGCCATCACGTGGTCAGAAGTGCCTCCTCTGCGCTGCGAAGCCAACCATTTGCAGGCAATGCACTCTGCAGGTTCCGGCCGTCCAAGCGTAATGACCTCGGCACTGTTATCACTCTTGCTGCTGTTTCTTTTCTGCTGCTTGTCGAGATACGTGTAATCTCAGGTGCATTATTTGGTGAAGTGTAGAACCAATGGTTGGGTTTTAACCTCTCAAAGAGACGCCGTAGTGGAGGGCTCCGGATAATTTCAATCACCTGCGGTGCGCACGCACTTCAATCGCACCGATGTGACACCGGCAGCTCTTTCACTATATGACGGGATGTTGCGCACCGAACTGTCAGAGCCCCTGTGAAAATGGTAAAACGATGCAACGAGCGAAATCTACACGCCTCCGACTCCATGATAAGTGCGATAAAACCCGACTACAGTTTTCTGGGGCATATGCTATGGATATTGTGCATTAATTCTAAAGCACCAGCTGCGCTTAGCTGAGGTGCAATCACTCGGTAATGGCATCCATTGCAGCAGGTGTTGTCATAAAAATAAAGATTGTAGTGTCTTTAATAAGGTAGAAACAGAATTATGGGGCTGCAAAAGATTAACAATTTAATGTACGCATAGCAACGTTATGGGTAAAATAAGTGCGAATTACATGTAGCCTTAATCAGCGGGTTGTGTCGAATGCCTGACACATATAACACATCTAAAGTGGTCAATCAAGCGTGAAATGCGACCAGGAAGCTTTCCTAGAATCATTCGGATAAAGAAAGCGGTGCAGCGCTTGTGCACTAGCATCAGCGTAATATTGCGGCTCGAAAACAGCAACCGAGCAACCTAGTCTAACTAACATTTCAAAAAACGCAAAAAGAATATAAAAAAGCCGGCAGATCCCACGCACTGTGGGAATCGATCTAATGCGATGCCGCCAGGAAGGAGCAAATCATGCTTTACATAATTTGCATGTCATGTTTTACATGCTAGGACCTGTCATTTATGTTCATGATACAGTCATGTCAATCAATACCAAATTTGGTGTATCTCAAGCTAACGAAACGGCCGCGAGCACGCTGTGAGCGTGGCATGCAAGTCATGTCGCACACGACAAGTCATGATTTCCATATTACGACTTGTCATTTATGTTCGTCATACGGTCACGGTCACTCAATCTCAAATTTGGTGTATATCAAGCTAACGAAACGGCCGCGAGCGCGCCATGAGCGTGGAATGCAAGTCATGTCGCTCATGACATGTCATGATTTCCATATTGCCACTTGTCATTTATGTTCCTCATACAGTCATGTCACTCAATACCAAATTTGGTGTATCTCAAGCTAACGAAACGGCCGCGAGCGCGCCATGAGCGTGGCAATGCAAGTCATGTCGCTCATGACATGTCATGATTTCCATATTGCCACTTGTCATTTATGTTCCTCATACAGTCATGTCACTCAATACCAAATTTGGTGTATCTCAAGCTAACGAAACGGCCGCGAGCACGCCATGAGCGTGGCATGCAAGGCATGTCGCTCATGACATGTCATGATTTCCATATTGCCACTTGTCATTTATGTTCCTCATACAGTCACGTCATTCAATCCCAAATTCGGTGTATATCAAGCTAACAAAACGGCCGCGAGCACGTCATGAGCGTGGCATGCAAGTCATGTCGCTCATGACATGTCATGATTTTCCATATTGCCACTTGTCATTTATGTTCGTCATAGAGTCATGTCACTCAATACCAAATTTGGTATATCTCAAGCTAACGAAACGGCCGCGAGCATGCCATGAGCGTGGCATGGAAGTCATGTCGCTCATGACATGTCATGATTTCCATACTGCCACTTGTCATTTATGATCGTCATACAGTAACGTCACTCAATCCCAAATTTGGTGTATATCAAGCTAACGAAACGGCCGCGAACGCGCCATGAGCGTGGCATGTAAATCATACTTTTCATGACAAGTTAATCATGATTTTCATGATATGACCAGCCATTTATGTTCGTCATAGAGTCATGTTATGACATACCAAATTTGGTATAAATCCCATTAACGATACGGCCAGTAGAGCACAAAGTCGTAGGCGGCTAGATAGATAGCTAGATAGATAGATAGCTAGATAGATAGATAGATACGCTCAAAGTCGCCGAAGTTCGCTAAGAAATGCCTTCGCATTTAAAAAATTAAGTGTGTGTGAAATCGCTGGGTTTAGTTATCGCAACTGAACTCGTGTTTCATGTCTTTAAGCACGTGCAATGTTAGACGCGACAGCGCATTTGAATACCGCGATCACATCTTTCAGTTTTTCGAGCCCTGATCGCGCATACATGCACGCCAAGTACGCATGTTTATCGCTATCGAGCCCGATTGGGTAAAACATTCTCGACTACAATTTGCCCCCCTTCCACAGTTAGCGCAAATGGGAGCCAAACGTGACTGAGCGATACCATGATATTCTGGCTCGATCGTAAATGGAAGTGCGAAGATCGAAAACTGTTTAAGATAATAATAATAATATCTGGGGTTTTAATATCCCAAAACGACGATATGATTATGAGGGACGCCGTAGTGGAGGGCGCCGTAAATATCGGCCATCTGGTGTTCTTTAAAGTACACGAGCCTCTACGATTTCGCGAAATGCGACCGCCTCTGCCGGAATCGAACCCGCGACCTTCTGGGTCAGCAGTTGAGCACCCTAACTGCTACACCACCGCGAAGGACAAAATTCGAACTTCCATTTCCGATAGATCCAGAATATCATGGTATCGCTCAGTTATAGCACTTGTGTTTATGTTTGTCACACGCACTATTTGGCGCAATAATTTCCTACTAGGAGCCTGAAATCGCAGCTCGTAATTATGAGCAGAGCAATCTACTTTTACTAACATTACAATAAATCGGAAGAAAGCAAAAAAAAAAAGAAAAAGCTGGCAGATCTCACACACTGTGCGAATCGATGTAATGCGAAGCAGCCAGGAAGGAGCAAATCATGCTTTACATAATTTGCATGACATGTTTGATATTTTAGGACCTGTCATTTATGTTCGTCATACAGTCGCGTCGCGCAATACCAATTTTGGTGTATATCAAGCTAGCGAACTGGACGCACGCGCACCATGAGCGTGGCGTGTAAATGACGTTGTAGATGACACGCATGCCAAGATTTTCATGTTACCACCTGCCACTTATGTTCGTTATACAGTCATATCACTCAATAGCAAATTTGGTGTATATCAAGCTAACGAAACGGCCGCGAGCGCGCCAGGAGTGTCGAATGCAAGTCATGTTGCTCATGGCATGTCATGATTTCCATATTACCACTTCTCATTTATGTTCGTCATACAGTCACGTCACTCAATACCAAGATTGGTGTATATCAAGCTAACGAAACGGCCGCGAGCGCGCCATGAGCGTGGCATGCAAGTCATGTCACACATGACAAGTCATGATTTCCATATTACCACTTGTCATTTATGTTCGTTATACAGTCACGTCACTGAATCCCAAATTTGGTGTATATCAACCTAACGAAATGGCCGCGAGCGCGCCATGAGCGTGGCATGTAAATCATACTTTTCATGTCAAGTTATTCATGATTTTCATGATATGACCAGCCATTTATGTTCGTCACACAGTCATGTTATGCCATACCAAATTTGGTATAAATCCCATTAACGATACGGCCAGGAGAGCACAAAGTCGTAGGCGCCTAGAAAGATAGATAGCTAGATAGACAGATACGCTCAAAGTCGCCGAAGTTCGCTAAGAAATGCTTCGCATTAAAAAAAAAACAGTCGCAACTACGTACGAAGGGTGGCTTTCTCGCATAGCGACGGAGCCCAACGAGGCGTACCTTGGCGCAACTCTGTAGCATATACAGTAACTCTAGGGGACATCAGAGCCATATATACCTTTTGGGAGAGTGGTGATTCTTTCATCTCCGCACGCCACCTCAGTGCCGCGCACTTTTCGTGACGTTCAACCAATCTCCCTGGCGGCCGCGGCGACGCCGCGCGGAGCGGCGGAGGCCAGCCACCATCCCCTCGGAGCAGCGCGCGTGGAGCTTAGATATCTATCCTGGGATTTTGCTAGACACACTTCGCATGTTCGTCGGCAAGCTCAAATCCCCATACGCTCAGTCCGTGCAACAGATGCTGGATGGTCTATGTCCAGTACTTGCAAGCCTTCAGTAGGCACCATTACTCGTCCACCTCCAGGGCAACGTGATTCGCCCGAGAGCCTGCGCCCAGTACTATGGAACGCAGCAGTGTTTTTTGTATACTCTTTTCTTTCTATCTCCCTATCCTTTAATCCTTCATTCCCCTTCCCCCAGTGTAGGATAGCAAACCGGACGCGCGCCTGGTTAACCTTCCTGCCTTTCCTTCCCTTTCCTCTTCCTTCCTTCCTTCCTTCCTTGTGGGAACTGATTGCGTGAATTGGTTGTTGTTGCGCGCTTGTTTGCTGAAATCATAGCTCTGAAGGAGCACGATCGTTTAGGCTTCTAAAAAAAGGAGAAGCGGCGGCTCTTTGGATTCAAAACATCCGTGTGCGTGCTTGTGCTCGAGCGGCGTTTGTGCGTCTGTGTGCTCGGACGGCGAGTGCGTGCGTGTGCGCTCACGCGACGTGTGCGTGTGTGTGCGCTCGCGCCACGTCTGCGTGTGTGCGCGCGTGGGTATGTGTGTGCGGGCGAGCGCGCACACACACAAACACACGCGCGGCCGCACGCACATACAGACACACGTGCACATACGCGCACGCGCGCACACACAGACGCGTGCGCGTGCACACTCACTCACACGCGCGCGCGCAAGCGTGCACACACACACAAACACACGCGCACACAAGCGTGCAAGAGCGCACGCGCGCGCTTGCACGCACACATTCTCGCATTGTATGTAGGGAGCCTTCATGTGCGTGCCTCCGTCTTTTAGGGTGGTGACAAGTTTGACCATGGTTGCTCACCACATGGCGGCCAAACTTGATGGGCTGCCATGTTGGTTCCCAATGTTCGCTCGTTTACATTGAACGTAAGCGTGAGTTTCAACAAGAATGGGATGGTTTGTTTTAGAGCAATTTGTGAAAGCTGGAGGGTTGTTCTCTAAAGTTAGCCGCCGTTATCTGGAACAGAACGAATGTGTTCGTTGACTCGAGTTTGTATAATATACTATGTTTGCTCTCGCAGTGCACGCGCCGCATTGGCTGAGTGGTGGTGATTTTAAGGGAGCCTATATTTGCGATGGGGAGAACCTCGATGTCACTGTGAACCTAATTCAGAAGAGTGGCTTGTTGGGCGAGTTGGTTAAGCATCATAATAGAAAAGCGCAAAAAACAGGGACGAAGAAAGAACCACATGAACCAGCGCAAACTATCAACTGAGTTTTATTGGAAAACATTCATATAAATAGTAGTGCAAAAAATCACATGGTCACAAATGAAACTCGAGCAGCAAAGATTAGATTTTAGCGGCTGGCGTTTAAGAAATCTATTTCAGTGGAATGCAGCGTGATCGAGGGCCTCGCTACGCATGTCTCTCCAGACCTACTAATAAAAAACGCTTCATCAATTTCTCTCGGCACTTTCTCTTTTAACCTTGACAGCACCTTTGCGCTTGTCAGCAAGGGCGCGCAGCCGCAGTCTCTACAATGTAGCGACAGGTTCGAAGAAGGTGCCCCCCTCAAAGAAGCCTTGTGATCTAGTAACCTATTATTTAAGCACCGGCCCGTCTGCTCGACGTAGCACTTCCCACACGATAACGGTATATGATAAACCACCCCCGTGCCACATTCAACCAATTTTTCACGGTGCTTGATAGCACACCCATGATCCCGCTTGCTCTGCCCCGACAACTTCTTGTCCACAGCCGCGCATACGCGGCCAAGCTTGTTCCCAGCGGTAAAAACCACCCGGCATCCGAACCTAGTGCCCACCTTTTTTCAGTCGATGGGATACCCCATGAAGGTACGGGATGCTTACAAAAGGAGCCACGTCTTTAGCTTTTAACTTGGCTCTTACCCCTCACCTCCATCTTCACCTTCTGCAAAATTCTCTCGCCTAGGGCGGCTAGACGGCGCGCAAGGAACCATGACTGCTTCAGCCGCTCCACTTGTCGTGAAAAGCTGTCGTTCATGCGATGTGGCACAAGACTTTTTGAGCGACGCCTGCAGGCAGGACACCGCAACACCATCCTTCACTATTTTGGAGAGACCCGAACGGAAATCAATAATAGGCTTGACGCTGCGGGGCGCGTACATCCAGCAAACATGGCTTCCAGCGAACACTAGAGACAGATCTAAAAGCTGTATGCAACCGTCTTTAGGCACCTCACAGGTAAATTTCAGCCCGGATCCCATTTCCCTGAACACTTTCAACACATCGACCCTAGTGCTAACACACCGGCAATCATCAACGAAAACCATGTAATCATCGACGTACCTAAAGGTTTTCACCACAACGATTTCCAACGCACTCGCCAAGTCACGGTCAATCGCGCTCAGGAAAATGTCGCTTAGTATTGGTGCAACACTCGATCCTATACACACGCCCGACCTCTGGGTATATGCACATCCCTTCCACCCAATGACAGTCGACTTTAAATATACAGACAGGAGTTCGAGGAAGTCACATGTCGAAACACCGCACCTTCAGGAATGAACCTAGTTCGTTCCTGAAGTAAAAGTGATCTTATCACTGCTGGCACTTCAAAGGCGTTCTAGTGCAGGACACGGGGCCATGCTTATATTATATGACGGTGCCTGTAACCACGGGGAGGCGGATCAAATAACCGCGTATCTGGCGATGTTCTCTACAAGCCGTATAACTCCGGTGCTCTGTTTCTTATACCCTGCATGTTGCTTCTAAGCGTAATAAAATTCCCTGCAAGAAGTATACTTCCTGTGAACGAATCCGTACAATGGACTGCTTCAAAACCTTACAGATTTAGCATAGGCGAAAAATTGTAGGGCACTCAGTGGTATCGCACCTATCACCCCCCCCCCCCTCCAAAAAAAAAAAAAAAAAAAACCCTGTATATTAACCTTGACAGAAGAAAAAGACAGGGGAGCAACAAGGAACAAACCAAGTTTTTACAGGCCAGATTTTATTGAATACAGCGTCGGAACCGCATCTGGTCTTAGTTTCTTCAAACCATCCTGCCTTCTTTGCTCGAAGCTTGCGTCCTCAAAGTGGGCCTAGAGTAAAGCAATAACGCTAAAAGTCATACACGGCACCAAAGACACATAAGTAGTCCATATACATTTTCTCTACAAGCATCAAATAAAAACTGAAATCACGATATTCAATCATCTTTGTGGGCGGTTATGAAATAAAAGGAAGACACCAAATTCCGACGCAGCACCACACTCACCCACAGAGCATATTTGAGTTATAAGCCAACAACCGGCTTCCTTGGTGCACACAAAGGGAAACGTTTACGACAGACAGACAGACAGACAGACAGACAGACAGACAGACAGACAGACAGACAGACACGAAAAGTAAATTAATCGGATTCTATATGATTAAAGGGAAAGCTTTACTGCTTTAGTCGAGCGAGTTTCGCTGTGTATCTCGGCGTGGCCTTGAAGCGAAGAACGGATACCCCGCGCGGGGCTAGCTAGCCACGCAAACTTTAGTTGTGGCGTTGCAGTTGTGCACAAGCATACAGGGAACGCGTTCGTCGGCTCGTCTGTCTACCTCTCTGAATGCCCTTCCTAAGCGTCCGAGGTGAAAGCGCAGGAGCGCGCACATCTGCCCGCAAAGGAACACGCGAACGCGAGCGTCTGTTGATGGTTTACGGGCCTGGCGTTTCTCGCGTCAAATGCGGCGATGGCTTTGGAAAGTGATGAAACAAAGATAGTGAGTGCACGCAGTACGCGTTCGACTAGCCAATATCGGTAGGTTGGCGAACTTAAGCTTCGACTAAAAGAGTAAACAAGCTTCGCGTTTAACTTGCACGGACTGCTTTTTGGTGCACGACAAAGCAAATCATTTCACGAAATATGCGGCGATATACTCAATCCACTCGCAATGCAACAGGTACTCACCTCACAAACACGCAAAGAAGTAGTGGGCTCCCAGCAATCTCGCTTCACTTGCGCAATCCAGTGTCTCCATCGGTTAGGGCAAGTCGGGAAGCGGAACACTTACGCATCGCCTCCAGATTGTTGTGGATTGCGGCACGCAGCACCCTGGCATTCTCAACTCCAAAGTTCTTGTAGATGCGATTAGCGCGAGGATGGTGTCGTAGCAGAAGCTAGGTTTAGAGCAGCTTGCACACCCGCGCCAAAGTGCAGCCGGTGCAGTACGACGGAGGAGGACCGACTGGCTCTGAGAACCAACATGGCGCTCTCGCCGCCCCGTTGCCATGGAAACCTGGATTGGCAACACTGTGTTCTAGCGGGCGGCGGCAAGTGGTGGGTAAAAGGCTGACAGCACCCTAAAACACGGAGGTGCGCGCACAACATGAAGGCTCCCTAACCTTATGCAAAATCTGCTGCCATCTAGCGGCCACCGTACGCATTTCCACCATGTTGAAGGCTAGGCGCCAGGGCTGGGCAAAGATACTTTGAAATTGTATCGCGATACGATACAAGATACTCGGGCAAGAAGTATTGGAGATACAGATACAAGATACTTCCGGAATGAATGTATCCGATACGATACCTCCCAATTGTATCTTAAGATACTTCGATACATTTGGAAATTTACTATTATCGATCTATATATAATGACGCCTCAAATACCTATGTACAGAAGTGTTTGCTTGAAAATGTCCTAACTGCGACTAACTCTGTTTATTTTAATGAAATATCTATTTGAATCCCGAAAGTTATGTTTTTCTTCCTTAATGTATATTAGTTTCATTCCGAAACAAGTGATTGGCATTTGTTTACTTGACACTTTTGTATTTGATGGGTGTCGCTGCTCTACCTGGCGACTAGCTAGCGGGTTGCCGTCTAATTGCAAGAACTTCAATAAGAAGCCTCAGCAGGATGGCACAAATACCGGTGCCGAATCTTACGTTGCCCGTAAGCGTATTACCGTTTTCGTAGTAGCGCATCACCCTACAGGTGTAGAACAGCAACAGCGTTGGTAGCAATCTTTTTGTGAAGCATCATGTGAGGACGATAATTACCGAGTCAGCGCCCACAATTCGCTGAGCACATAAAGCTGCAGTGATTTTTTCATATTCCACCTATCAACTTGCGTAAAGTGTTTGTTAGCAACATATTCGCTAGCGTGCAATCTTTTACCATTTCCTCTTCGAGAGAACTTCTGCCGCCCAGAAGCTTCCCATATGTATTGTACGTGGCAAGAAGCGTCGTAGGATATCACTGCTATTCACCCTATTGCAACTTCTTGCCTGCTCACCTGCTTTTTTGTAACACAAAAAAAGGACCTTACAGGGACCTAAAAAAGGAAAGCGAGTATACCTAAGTCAAATAGCCAGGCAGTTCCGCAATAAAAAATGACAGTGAATAAGTATACAGGGTGTTTCACGTAAGTAGAACCAAATATTTTTTTAAAAAAGCAAGCGTTTAACCGTGACTGAATGAAACCTATGGCATATGGTTTATCGTCATGTGGTGCTCGTTATGGTATTTTAATATTGCGCTTAGTTGGTTGATTAACTATGATAAATTATGCAACATTTTTATTATTCACTTTAGGGCAGAATGCGCTTCGTCACATCGTAGAACGAATTTAAACATGACCGAAGCAATTGTTTTTTGGCGGCTTACATGCAGCATGGGGAATATTTTTTGGCTTTTAAAGAAAGCACGCGAAATATGAAATAAAACCACGTGACTACGCTCATGCGCGATCATACTGCAGCGCTCTTAAACGCGCATCGAGCGAAACAACCAGCGCGCGGACCGTCAGCCTGTCGCTTGTCAGGGACGATGGTGTTTCTCTGCCGTGTGTGGCGGTCAGAAATTCTGGCGCGCTGTGGAGCCGATTCCACGGCCACTCATTTCGCCGCGGTCCGCTTTCCGGTCATTTTGCTTGAAGCACGTCTGAGAGCGCTGCAGCACAATAGCGTACGAGCGCAGTAACGTGGTCATATTTCTCCGGCTTTAAACGCCGAAAAAATCACTACGTAGCATGTACAGGAGGGGGGGGGGGGTCAAAAGTTCCCAGGCCACGCTCCCATAGGAATACATGGAATAGTGGCCTGGGAACTTTTCACCAGCCCTGTAACTTTCCACAAAAAGTCAGACCTGTTGTTTTAAAATTCCCTCTAAAACGAAAAGATACTCACTTGGCTCCAAAATGAATAGCAGAAATGTTACATCTCTCATCCTAGTTAAGAAATTAAGCGCAATATAAAAATATCATAATGAGAGCCACATGGCAGTAAACCCCATCGTTGGTTTTATTTAGTTGAGGTTAAGCACTTCTTTGTATATATTTGGTTCCAGTTACGTGACACCCTTCATAAACACGATACAGGCGGCACCCTTGAAAGCTATGAAAATAGATCATGATGTATAGTCAACTTAGGTGTCAAAGTCAAACAATAAAAAACTCAATGCCCACGGAAAATAGCACTAAAGGGCCCGTGGAGACGCTGATGAGAAAACTGCAGTACATGGTATTATGTTTCTCAAGTCCCCTTCCTGACGTCTTTAATATTTTTGTTATAATTTCCATTGCTATAATGTAAACTCAATTGCGCTGTTTTATTAAATCGTGAAACAGAATTTTTGTTCCTGTAAGCTCTAGTCACGCTCAGATTATTTTAACTTTGCCCTAACATCGCCTGAACAGTAAACTCACATCGAATGTAGATATGTAAATAGTAGCAATGACGCAGACAATTAAAAATAAGAATAAATAAGAGAAGGAATAAAGGAGGAGGTTACAAAAGACTTAGTATAGTTAAAAAACGAAAAACAAACTACATAGAGGCTTAGGTAATGTGCGGAATGCAAATGGACGACAGCAACGAGAACACTTGTGCTAACAATCAAGCAATCATTAAAAAAACATTCTTGCATAATTCAGCACGAAGAACAAAGATACAGTATGCCAAAATATCATCTCTTACGTAAATGCTTGTTCTATTGCATACAGCATCGACAGCGGTGGAGCGACGGTTGTTAGAACCTACTTGGCATATAAGTCAATCTCATAGTGTGCAAGAAAAGGTTACATCGACGAGATCTGTCAAATCTGTGTGAAAGCAGTGAGACGCAAAGCAATCCCATTCTTGCATTTCTGAGACTTAGCTACGAAGCACCACGCAAGACAAACTTGGATAACGACATTATAGCTGCATCCGAATTTGAGCGAAATACCCCGCACGCATTATAGTACGCAGCACAGTACCGTGGCTACAAGCAAGGTTCTTGGCACCGACACAGTTAAAAAGAAAGAAAATGTGGAGAAAAAAAAAACGTCGACTGCACGTAGACGTTCGCGCGCTTCTTTTTTTCGAGATGGCTCGAGCGCCATCACGTGACTCTGCTCCACCATTAGAGACGCGTATAGACTTTATTTCATATGCTCCCTGGAGCACTCTGGCGAAAATACAAAGGAATAACACTGTTGTTAGCTTTATTGAGGTGGCTTAGTGGCAGCAGCATCAGCTTCAGAAGCAGAGTTCAGCTCGCATTTGTTGTTTCGCAGGGTGGCGTTTCTATAGCAGTATCTTGTATCTTAAAATACACGATACATTATTGAATGTATCGGAAATACAGATACAGATACTCGTTTTGCGAGACGTATCGCGATACAGATACAAGATACCCAAAGAGTATCTAAGATACATGTATCTTCGATACTGCCCAGCCCTGCTAGGCGCTCTCCGCATGTGCACACACGGAGCGTACGTGTCGACGTGTGGTGGCTGATAGGATCGGTAATTCCGAGATATTTTCGTGTGCCGTGTTGCTCAGATTGAGGAAATTGGGATGCTGAAAAAAGGTTTGCAGGAAAGTAACCTCCATGTTGTCATATTTCGTCGCGACCGACGAGAAGCGGTAGATCGTTCCGTTGCTCCGGCTGCTACTTACGACAGACACCGTGTTTACATTCGCCGTTCCTAATAGTTGAGGTATGCGACAGCATCGGCACTCATCAGAGAACACTCTTTCCTGTCATGCCGGAAAGAGACAGTTTTTGCGCCTTGTGCTTTCAGGCACAGACAAACCGGCGTCGTGTACGAGCTTCAAAAGCTGCATCGATCTCGGCTACTCGGGCATGCCTGCGCTGCTGTTGACACCATTGCTGGGTTTAATACATTGCGATAACAATTAATGTTAGACGGCTACTCGTGCGCGGAATCTATTTTCAGCGAACGGACCGATTGTGCTGGAGCCAGTGGCGTAGGCAGAAATTTGTTTCTAGGGGGGCACGCATTTGATCCGACGTGGGGTCCAGGCAGGTAAGTGTGGTCGAGTGTCATTTTGTGCTTGTATTCCATGGCAGAAAATAATGTTCGGAGGGGGGGGGGGGTGTATACCACCTCCTGTCTACGCCATTGGCTGGAGCGGGTTGTTTGTACGGTTGTACCCTATTGCGGTTGTTTGTAGTTTGGTTAAATTGAACCCCCCCCCCCCCCTACTAACGCGCTGCCAACGTTAAAAAGAAAACTTGTGTCTCGGAACACAGCAAAATCTCACGAACACGCCTCATCTCGTCTCCATTAGGTGCTGTCAGTCACTTTTCAAACGCCTATTTTTCTACGAATCAGTTGGGAAATGACAAACCCTTCGCAAATAAGATACGGTAGTAGCTACCGCACGCCAATCGGCCAGTACAATGCGCTGCTGGCGTTCCAAACCTATATTCATAAATACGTCGCTCACAACTTCCAATTACCGTACACACACCACTCATATTACGCATACCAATAAGCTGAAGAGCAAGCAAGTAAGGTGCGCAAGCATGGTATGATTCAGCGATCAATCGAAGGACGCAATCGAGCGCTGTGAAGTGGACCTGAACACCGACTGCACATTCAGAAGATTGCAAAAGTTAGCACAAACACGCAAGATTCACCTAGTGTCCAAGTAAATAGCGTCTCGCATGAAGTCAATGAACACATACACTTCCATACCTAGCGAACACAGGCGTGACATGAAACGAGACTGATGAAGCCATGAAAAGAGTTCATGAGCACATGGCGACATTTGCCGCACATTGCATTCACAGTGATGCCACTTACCGCGCCATCGATGGTGAGGGCAACACGGCATCGCGCTGTGAACTGAACCTGAACAGCGACTGCATATTCACCGGACTTCAAAGTTAGCGCAAAGACGCAAGATTCACCTAGCGTTGAAGTAAATGGCGTCCTAAATGAAGTCCCGTGACACTAAACCAGACTGATGGAGCCATGAAGAGAGTTCGCGAGCACATGGCGACATTCGCCGCACACAACATTCACAACCACGCCGCTTACCGCGCAGTTCATTCATAAACCATCGATGACTCGAAATCACTCGTAATAATCTCTTGAAGAAACACACCCATATATTTCAGTTCAGGCGAGCGCAGCACGCTAGAGAGCCGGAAATATCAGTCTCGTCTCCACGCGCACGCTATCAACACGCCGGGCAGCCTGAAAGGGAAATGACCGCCTGCCCTCGTGCAGCCTACCTTTGCGGTACCCTGAAAATTTTCCAGTGACTCTAATGTCCCCAGATCCTGGTCGTGATGCTTCCACGCAAGTCGGATCGATCTGAGTCTGCGCCTACTTCCGCCACTGGCCAAGGTATTTAGTGCGCATGACCAAGAGCGGCAGAAGAGCATTAAGGGTGGCGCCACCACTTCTGCGTCTACGTTCCTACCAGGAGCGCTCGTATAATTCTCGGTCCCTACCACTGCAACTGGCCTGCGTTCAAGACCACTGCCCAAATACGAAGGCCCTCACAGTGTCGTCAAACGCACATCGCCGGTCAACTGCTTGATTGAAACCCATTGAATGATCTTCGGACATGCGCCGTCGACGGTGCGACATTCTAACGTGCAGCGCCTCGAGGCCCACCATGACGCGCTTCTAGTGACAAGCTCTTAGGTCGCCGGTCGGCTGCCTTTCCGTATCCCGGGGTAATTGTAGCAAAGCCTTACAACTCCCTAAAGGGTCGTCGTCTACAGCGCTTTTCCGTGGGTCGTCCTTCTGGGCTACTTTCTGGAAGAACGCAGCTCGTGCTGTGAGGAATTAGTTGCAGCACGAACATGACACAAGGACACCAGAAGGAAGACAACGCACGCAGCGCTACCAGCAACAACAATGTTTATTTTTCGAGATCCACACCGCCCTAAGTATACCACTACCTCATCAGCAAAGAAAGGTCACGTCGTGATAACGACCGACATGTGCCGGGGAATCACCCACCTAACAACAACGTAACAGGTGATAACAGGGTCTCAAAAAATAAACATTGTTGTTTCTAGTAGCGCTGCGCATGTTGTGTTCCTTCTTGTGTCCTTGTCCTCGTGACTTACCGACAAGCCCACTTGACAACTCGTGCTGCGAGTCTGTGCTCTGCCTCGATTGTCGCCATTGCGCATTCTCGCCGACTGCTGACACCTTTACTGTGAGAACTTTATTTAGGACCAGCAATCTGAATGGCGTGGCCTAGGCATAATAATTTATTTATTTATTCAAGTGTACCACAGGTTCTAAACTTTATAAACATCATTTGAGGGGGGGTTATACGTCGAAATTTAAACAGCATGGAGATTGTATTATTTACACAAGCTTCCATGCTGCGCCACAGAGAGCTAAGTTGTGCAAAGGCAATGCAAAGTACAAAGCTTTTTTAACACACCGAACATTTTGGATTAGTAATAATTAGGCAGCAAGCGACAGAGGAAATGCGCAATAAAATTTCTGCTACTGGGGAAGAAACCACACTCGAGTAGGGCTAACAAATTGAAGAGGAGGGAGCACAAATCGAAGCATTGTTATACACTGGCTGCATGTCGGTAGCTGTGCCGAAGTAAAAAAGCCACGAAGACCAAGAAGAAAAGATATAAACACATAATTCTAAGTGCTGGTTTTATAATAATAATAATCAAACAATTAAAACCCCATATAACGAAACCCTATTTTAGAAATTTCCCTGTCTAATAGATCAGGGGTCTCAAACTCACCTCAGCTAGCGGGCCGCAGTTACGCAATTTAGTCCCGTAAGGGCCGGGACAGGTAAGAATGTAGAAGCGGGGGGGGGGGAAGGGGGGAGGTTAGCTTGTACACATTATCAGCAAACATTACTATTTCATAACAAACAAACAAAAAAAAACGTTCCTATATCTCATATACGGGTGATTTCTAAAGGTTTAGCGCCAACATTCCAACAACATTTTAATACCGATAGCTAAAAGGACTGAAAATCTGGAACGCCGATTCTGAAATGTAGTTTTTTTTTCCACGGATATGTTTCAACACACGGAGTGCCTAGCGAAAACATTACTTTAGACCGGTCATGCTTGTCTAGCTCGCGAAAATATTTATTAAGAAAATCAAAAAACAATATGGGAGGAAGACAGTGATGTGCGGGACGCAAGCGAGTGCTTCGCGGGCCGCGTGTTTGAGACCCCTGTAATAGATACTGACAGGGTTCAACATTGTCACCCCAACTCCAATTAACGAAGCTGTCCTGACACAGTAGCGCCGCACCGGTCCTGGTCAGCTGCCGCGCAAAAGAAGAAGAAAGGCGCGTGGCTCGTGATGCGCGAGCCACGAGAGGGTTAGATTGGCCTGGCTCTTGACCTGGCTGGACGTGGCATGCGCCACCGCTTCGGTCTTTCGTTTCGCCCGCGTCCCAAGGAAAGCTGCGACCACGGCATGGCCTAGTCAGCCACCGTCTCGTCTCCTTGCACTACAATACTAAAACCAATTGAACGAAGCTTTTCCAGAAGTAAATGAGCAAGAAGTGCAGCGATTTCTTTCAAATTTTGGACAGAGATGGCAGCGACTGGCTTTTCTTAGGGCGTGCGCCGTAACGCTGTCACCTTACAACGTTCGGCTACCACTACACCAGTTATATTTTTCAGAAACTCCATGCTGCGCTTGCATGGTAGCTCTTTTACGTAGCACCCTTTTAGATTTCCGGGCATCTCAGTGGTTCATCTGCAGCGGTTTGCGATAAGCAGTCAAGTTTGCGTTCAGCTAGCCCCTTGGCTCTGAAGGCCCGCATGCTGTTTTTTAGTAGACAAAAGGAGGTACAGCAGATCAGCTGTGTCATTCCACTTCAACTTCCCAGCTGTGACACTCGACAAAGACCAATATCTCTAAAAAAATGGCAAAACAATTACGCGTAGATGGTCTGGAATATTTTCCCGAAATATTTCCAGCAGCAAAACTTTTTTGTTAACGTGAGCGCCGTCTGAGCTTCACGAAATGGTGGAAAACAAGGTACGAAAAGATCTCCATAAGTGGACCGTTCTTTCAATACTTGCTTTATCTGCCTTTTTTTCGAGCATCGTGCTTTCATTATAGGACAGTTTCTTACAATAGCTTCATCGTTTTGACACCTTAGCGCCAAGGTCCAATTGCGAAAACCGTAGCATTTTGAAGATTTTTTTTTACAAAAAATGGTTATAGACCAAATACAGGAAAATTATTTTTATGGTACATTCAATAAAATGCACTATCTCCTAAAATTTTTAGTATAGCCGACGTGTGGCGCACAGGCTCTAAAATAAAATAGTGAACTTGGAAAAACGCTGAATTCTGCACAGAAACTTTAATCGAAGTAGTTTTTGTTTTTATTGAGTAAAATATTTTGGGAGTTTAGACTACTACTGCATTATTTGGCCTTTGGCGGGATATATAAACCAATTGACTTTGATGCGTGGAAAGAAACGAGGAGCATGTTGGCAGTACATGGTTTTCGGGGGGGATTCGTTCGGTGCTTCATTTTTATATGAAATATATAGAGGCAATGGTGAGCACACGTAAAACTATGAGAATACCATTGGCTCAGATACCACCATTCCCCTTATAATGAATCGCGTTACTGATTGCATGCTGCTGAGGCAATCAATCGGCTTCAATATAACGTCTGAACTTTCATGCGAAGCGGAAAAAGGAGGCGTAAACGGTGGTTGTTTATAGTGAATCCACACGACAGACTAAATCCGTGCACACCTTCCGTACGTCGTCCACGACAGTATACGGACGGAAAATGTAAAGCGATTATTGCGACAGCAATTATATGGCACTCTCGGCTGGTTTTTTACCGTCGCCGGCATGTTCCGTACATATAAGTACCTAAATAAACGTATATATATGAGGAAAAAGGTGTCATTGGATCCAGTAGAAGCAATACTATGAAGTGGAGGACGGGCCAGAACGAAAACTTTTTATTTCTCCAACATTTCAGCCGGGGGGCCGGCCTTCATCAAGGAAGGCCGGTCCCCGGCTGAAACGTTGGAGAAATAAACAGGTTTCGTTCTGCCCGTCTTCTACTTCAATATATATATATATATATATATATATATATATATATATATATATATATATATATATATAATATATTGTCACGTGGTCGTGACGTCGACGAAGGCAGAACTCGGTAGGTCCAAAATGAAACTGTTTATTAGGCCGAACTTGTGGCCGATAAACAGAAAGTCAGATTACAGCAATACACACTGCAGTGATAGCGGCGAACAGAGCGTCGGCCGTCGATCGACTGGTAAGCGGTGAAGCGCGTCGGCATTTATACGCGTGTCATCGAATATTCCAGTCTTATCGCTGGTTGTCGCGAAAGCTCTGGAATAAGCTCGCGTCTTCTCGTCTTGCGCGCAATCTTAACACAACGATCTACAATAAACGCGAAGTTTCTAGAAAAATGAGGCGCGGTTTGCGCTGAGCATTGCTTACAGTCTTTGTGGGCGTAAACCGAATACAGCACAAGTATAATACAAAACGCGCGTGACAATATATATATATATATATATATATATATATATATATATATATATATATATATATATATATATATATATATATATTGTCACGTGGCTGTGACGTCGACGAAGGCAACATATGGCGTGTCAAAGAAGACACTGTTTATTTGGCTGAACTTGTGGCCGCGAAACGTAAAGTCAGATTACAACAATATACACTGGCAAGATAGCGGCGAATGGACCGTCGGCCGTCGATCAACAGAAAAGCGGTGAAGCGCGTCGGCATTTATACGTGTGTCATCGAGTATTCCAGCCTTATCACTGGTTGTCGCGAAAGCTCTGGAATAAGCTCGCGTGTTCGTGTCTTGCGCGCAATCTTAACAAAACAATCTACAGTAATCGCGAAGCTTCTCGAACAATGAGGCGTGGCCTGCGCTGAGCATTGCTGGCAGTCTTTGTGGGCGTAAACCGAATACAGCAAAAGTATAAGAAACGTGCGCGGCAATACCCCCCCTCTGAAAAAGCATCGTCCCGATGCTTAAAACAGAAGACGGGGGGGGGGGGGGGGGGGGGGGGGGGAATGCATGCAACAATAAATAACAATAATAAAGCAAGAAAGTACAATAATAAAGCAAAAATTACAGTGCTCACGTTCACTAACGCGCGTAATACGGCGCGTTAGTGAATGGACGACTTCAGGTCGCGCACGGCGCCGCTGAGAGTTCGTAATGCCGTCAGGGACAACCTCGAAGTCGAGTATGCCGAGACGTCGAAGTACCCTCTACGGTCCGAAGTATCGAAGAAACTTCTAGCTAAGTCCCCGTCGGCGAACCGGCGTCCACACCCATAGACGGTCACCGGGTTGGTATTCCACAAAGCGTCGTCGAAGGTTGTAGCGACGGCTGTTGGTCTTTTGCTGGCTCTGGATGCGCAGACGGGCGAGTTGTCTGGCTTCTTCGGCGCGCTGAAGGTACACGGTGACGTCGACATTTTCCTCGTCGGAGACATTGGGCAACATGGCGTCGAGCGTCGTTGCCTGGGTCCTTCTGTAGACAAATCCATACGGCATCATCTGCGTCGTTTCTTGTACCGCCGTGTTGTATGCAAAGGTTAGGTACGGAAGGATGACATGCCAGGTCTTGTGCTCGACGTCGACGTACATGACCAGCATATCGGCGATGGTCTTATTTAGACGCTCGGTGAGGCCATTGGTCTGTGGGTGGTAGGCGGTGGTCCTGTGGTGACTTGTTTGGCTGTACCTCAGGATCGCCTGAGTTAGGTCCGAGGTAAAGGCCGTACCGCTGTCGGTAATCAGGACCTCTGGGGCGCCATGACGCAGTACGATGTTCTCGACGAAGACGGCACGTAATTTCGGCTTAGCATGCAAATCATTTTTTCTGTTGAGTCAAGACATGTAAGCCTGTGCGTATGTTTGTTTCGATTTTCATTGTGTTCTTTTTTTTAAATAAGTGCCTATGTATAGCAAACTAGTTGCAAACTAATAAGTATGCATGTCTGCAGTAAAAAAAATGTATACGTGTGTTGTCTGTATTTATGATTGCTTTTTTCTGTTACCTCAAAGCTGCCCTGTACATTTTTTTTTGTTGCACATTGTATTGGACCGGCCACTAGCCACTTTAGGCTATCGGTCCAAATAATCGCTGTATTTTTACATATCTGTTCATGAAAATAAAGTTCCATTGATTGATTGATTGATTGATTGAACTTTGCTACCTCGGCGGCACTGCCCTTGGGCAGGGGCCCTTGTCTCGGCGTAGCGGGTGAGGTAGTCAGTAGCTACGACGATCCATTTGTTTCCTGAATTCGACGTCGGGATCGGCCCCGGTAAGTCCATGCCGATTTGCTGGAACGGCCGGCGAGGTGGCTCGATAGGCTGCAGTAGTCCGGCTGGCCTAGTCGGTGGTGTCTTCCGTCGCTGATAATCTCGGCAAGTCCTCACGTAGTGGGTGACGTCGGCAGTGAGGTGAGGCCAGTAGTACTTTTCTTGTATCCTTGCCGGCGTACGGAATAATTCAAGGTGTCCAGCCATCGGGTCATCATGCAGAGCATGCAGAACTTCTGGACGTAACACCGAAGGTACTGCGAGGAGAGAGTCGGCCCGAAGTGGCGAAAAGTTTCTCTTTAGGAGAACCCCTTGCGCAAGAAAAACGACTCTAGTCCTCGTCTGAATACCTTTGGAGGCACGGTGCCCTTGTCCTCGAGGTATTCCATAAGTCCCTTGAGTTCCGAATCGGGGCGCTGTCGCTCGGCGAAGTCATCAGCGCTTAAAGTTCCCAAGAAGTTGTCACCATCCTCGTCGTCCTGCGGCGGTGGGTCAACGGGGGACGGGACAGGCAGTCGGCGTCGGAGTGCTTTCGTCCGGACTTGTAAACGACGGTAATGTCGAATTCTTGAAGTCTCAGACTCCATCGTGCGAGGCGACCTGAATGGTCTTTCAAGTTAGCTAGCCAGCACAAGGCGTGGTGGTCGCTCACAACTTTGAAGGGCCTTCCGTAGAGGTAGGGGCGAAATTTTGACGTAGCCCAGATGATGGCAAGGCCCTCTTTTTCATCTGTGGAATAGTTGCCTTCTGCTTTGGATAGCGACCGGCTAGCATAACTGATAACCCTTTCTTCTCCGTTAGTCTTCTGCACAAGAACGGCGCCGAGTCCTACGCTGCTTGCGTCGGTGCGGATTTCCGTATCGGCGTATTCGTCGAAATACGCAAATAGCGGATGCGTCTGCAGGCGTCGTTTCAGTTCCTGAAATGTTTGAACTTGCGCCGTTTCCCACCGGAACTCGACGTCAGTCTTCGTGAGCTACGTTAGTGGCTCGGCGATCTTTGAAGTCCTTGACAAAGCGTCTGTAATAGGCTCACAAGCCGAGAAATCGGCGCATGGCGTTCTTGTCAGTGGGTGGTGGGAAGGCGGCGATGGCAGCTGTTTTCTGCGGGTCTGTGCGCACTCCAGTCTTGCTGATCACGTGACCCAAAAACAGGAGCTCCTCGTACGCGAAGCGGCACTTTTCAGGCTTCAGGGTGAGTCCGGAGCACTTGATTGCTTGAAATACGGATTCAAGGCGCTCAAGGTGTTCGTCGAAGTTCGAGGAAAACACAACGACGTCGTCCTAGTAAACGAGGCAAGTCTGCCAATTCAATCCTGCCAGCACTGTATCCATAACCCGTTGGAATGTCGCAGGCGCCGAGCAAAGACCGAAGGGCATGACCATGAACTCGAACAAACCGTCTGGTGTAATGAAGGCAGTCTTTTCTCGGTCTCTCTCGTCGACTTCGATTTGCCAGAAGCCCGTATTGAGATCCATCGAAGAAAAGTACTTTGGGTTGTGGAGTCGATCTAGGGCGTCGTCTATTCGTAGGAGAGGATACACGTCCTTCTTCGTGATCTTGTTCAGCCGACGATAATCGACGCAGAAATGCAGGGTCCCATCTTTCTTCTTCACCAACACCAGAGGTGACGCCCACGGACTCTTTGAAGCCTGGATGATTTCATCGAGTAGCATTTTGTCGACTTGTTTCTTTATGACCTTGCGTTCTCGCGTCGAAACTCTGAACGGGCTTTGACGAAGTGGCCTGGCACTTTCTTCGGTTATGATGCGATGTTTTGCGACTGGTGTCTGCCGAATTCTTGACGACGATGAAAAGCAGTCCTTGTATTGCAGGAGCAGTGCTTTGAGCTGTTCTTGCTTATGCGTCGGAATGCTCGGATTGACGTCCAAATCTTGTTGGGAACCTCGATTCACCGTAGCATGTTCGGTAGACTCGGCGAGGGCGAAAGCGTTGGTGGCTTCCACAATTTCTTCGATGTAGGCAACCGTCGTGCCTTTTCCTACGTGCTTATACTCGTTGCTGAAGTTCGTGAGCATCACTATTGCTTTCCCTCCTCGCATCTCAGCTATTCCTCTGGCGACGCCAATTTCGCGGTTGATCAACAGTTGCTGGTCGCCTTCAACGTCACCGTGCTGGTCTGTTGATTCCTGACTGCCGACGGAAATGCTGACGCTGGAGCGAGGGAGAATGGTGACTTGGTCGTCAAGCACATTCAAGGCGTGCTTTCCAGGCAGCGTGTGCGGCGGTAGTGCTTTTTCTGCGGATAGCGTTACCGACTTCGATCGCAGATCGATGACTGCCCCATGAAGGCCTAAGAAGTCCATACCAAGGAAGACATCTCTCGAGCAGCGCTGTAGGACTACGAAGCTCGCGAGATAAATCCGGTTGTTAATAGAGACTCTCGCTGTGCAGATTCCTGCCTGTGTTACTAGGTGGCCTCCAGCTGTCCGGATCTCAGGGCCTTCCCAAGAAGTCCTCAGTTTCTTCAACTTCGCGGCGAACGTCCCACTGATGACGGAATAGTCGGCTCCGGTGTCGACGAGAGCTGTGACGCAGTGACCGTCGATGAGAACGTCGAGGTCGCTAGTTCGTCGCCTGGCGTTACGGTTGGGTCGCGGCGTCGGGTCACGGCTACGACGGTTTCTACCGCTGCTTCGATGTTGCCTCGTCAGGTCTTCTTCTGGCTATGAAGTTTCGATGTCAGGGCTGCGTTCGAGTTGCGGCGGGTTCTTGAGGTCTCGTCGCGGCGTCGTCATCGGTGGCGGAGGATCTTCGGTAGTTCTTCGTACGGCAACCACACCTCCATCGGTTGCTGCCCTTAGTTTTCCGGGTAAGGGCTAGGAGATCGGCGCCGAGCAGGGCCGGCGTGCTGCCTGCGATGCGGTGACGTGTAGCGGCCTGGCGACGGCTTACGAGAAGGTTGTCGGGGTGTCCACTGCGCTCCTGTGAGATAGTCGGCGATGTCACGTGGCCGATCACCTGGGGAGCTATTCTCGCGGTGTCCACTTAGTGGACATGTCCACTTCAGCCTCCACTGATTGGCTAAGATCGGAGAGCAGCGCGCCGCCTGTTTCCGGTCTTTCTTCCGCGACGTCATTTTGACGACACGCAGCTTTCACTACTCTCGACACAAATGAGAAAGACGGAATGCGTTTTCGCCGCAACGAATGCTGCCCCCAGAGATCCGCTGTTGGACGTACATCTCTGAGGCCGTGCATGAACTCTAATCACGTTAGCCCTGGAATTAGGTTTAACGCGGCCGCCCGCCTGACGTACCTGGAAGGTCGGTACGCATTCCTTGCATCGTTCTTCAAACATATCAACACGTTCATACGCAAGTTGGGACTTGTCATGTTTGTTTAAGAGTCCTGTGACTGTATATTTCGTCCACTTTCTTTCTCTTTATGCTGGGAATGTACTGGCGCGTTCGGTGCGTCGACGTGGTCAAGAGCGCCATGACGTCACGGCTCGCCGCTTTTTCCAGTAACTGAATGCACTCCGCCGAAGTGGACATGTCCACTAGGTGGACACCGCGAGAATCGCGCCCCTGGCTGTGGACGCGGCACCTTTACGGCGAAGCCACGCAGTCCCATCTCGCGGTATTGGCAGCGTCGGTACGTGTGGCCGGCTTCTGCGCGGTGGTAACATCGGGGGGCGGCGGTCGGGGGTACGCCAAACATCGGTCTTCCTCGGAGCGGAGCGCTGGCCGGCAGGTGGGCCATATGGCGTCGGTGGCGGCGGTTTCTGGCGGCGGAACTGCGGTGGTGCAGCGCCCGGACGCGAGCGTGGAGAAGCGTTGCGGCGGACTGCAGCGGCGTAGCTCATAGCTTCCGGCTGAGGCTGCGGTGCTTCGGGAATTCCGAGCGATTGCAGAACTTTCTCGTGGACAATATCGGCGATTGAATCCACTTGAGGCTGCGGCGAAGGTAACAGCTTCCGCAGCTCCTCCCGCACGATCGCTCGGATGGTCTCGCGCAGGTCGTTGGTGCTGAGGGCATGAGCTTCGACGTAGTTCGTTATTGAAGAGCGGCGGTTGTACTGTCTTGTGCGCATCTCAAGTGCATTTTCGATTGTCGTGGCCTCGGTAAGGAATTCGTCGACAGTCTTGGGCGGGTTGCGGACAAGTCCCGCAAACAGCTCTTGCTTGACACCTCGCAACAGGAACCGGAGCTTCTTCTCCTCAGCCATGGCGGGGTCGGCTTGCCGGAACAGTCTCGTCATCTCTTCCGTGAAGAGCGCTACGGTTTCATTTGGCAGCTGCATACGTGTTTCCAGCAGAGCTTCGGCCCTCTCCTTGCGGACGACGCTTGTGAAGGTGTCCAGGAATGCGGCGCGAAAGAGGTCCCAGGTTGTGAGTGTGGCTTCTCGGTTCTCGAACCATGTCTGAGCGGAATCTTCCAGGGCGAAATAAACGTGCCGGAACTTGTCATCGTCGTTCCAGTTATTGAAAAGGGCGACGCGGTCGAACTTTTCGAGCCAGCTCTCCGGGTCTTCAAGTGATGAGGCCCGGAAGGTGGGTGGTTCCCTGGCTTGGTGTAGCCGGATCGGTGTAGGGCCCGCTGGGGCGGTCATCGTTCCGGTCGAGGTCGATGTCGTGGTCTTGGGCTGCCTGGTGGGTGCGGGAAGTGGCCGGTACTCTGGCTGGAGTCCCTTCTGCCTGCGGCTAGTTCGAGGATCGGCGCGTTCTTTAGCGTCGGCTTCTTCTTGGCTTGGGGCCCGGGTCAGTGCTCCGTGGGGGGCGTCCGGATCATGAATGAAGTAGCACCTCCACCAGATGGCACGTGGTCGTGACGTCGACGAAGGCAACAGTCGGCGTGTCAAAGAAGAAACTGTTTATTTGGCCGAACTTGTGGCCGTGAAACGTAAAGTCAGATTAGAACAATGCACACTGGCAAAATAGCGGCGAACGGAGCGTTGGCCGTCGATCAACTGACAAGCGGTGAAGCGTCGGCCTTTATACGTGTGTCATCGCATATTCCAGCCTTATGACTGGTTGTCGCGAAAGCTCTGGAATAAGCTCGCGTGTTCGCGCCTTGCGCACAATCTTAAAGGGGCCCTGCAACACTTTTTCAAGTAGCCATAGAATGGATTCAATAAAGGAGCTTATTGCCTCACGAATTCACCGCCGCAAACTTTTTGGAATCCGTCCAGTACGAGTGGAGTTACAAAGATATCTCGCACGCTGCAATTGCATTCTCTCTTCTCTGGTCCCGTCGAAAGCGCTGGAAGCTAAGCAGGGAGGGATTGCACGGAGAAAGAAAATACGTCACGCGCGCCTCGTGATCTTGAGCGCTTTTTCTCTTTTTTTTTTGTCTTCGAATACGCGAATTTTGATTGCGATCGCGCGCGTGCGCGTGGACAAGTCGCGGCCTCCCGCGGCGGCCTCTGTAACTACCGAGCGCGCCATGCTCAATTCAGCCAATGGCTGATACAATGAGTACGCAACGTCATTTGTCGAGAGAAGAGAAAGCAATTTTCAGCTGACTTTGAGAATTTATTGTGAATTCCACGCCGCGTGCTGCGCTATAATATATGGCTCGCGTGTTCTCGAGAGCCTGGACTATGGATCGGCAGCGTTTTCTGAGCATGCTCGAAAAGTGTTGCAGGGCCCCTTTCAGAAAACGATCTACAGTAATTGCGAAGCTTCTCGAACAATGAGGCGTGGTCTGCGCTGAGCATGGCTGACAGTCCTTGTGGGCGTAAACCGAATACAGCAAAAGTATAATAAGAAACGTGCGTGACAATATATATATATATATATATATATATATATATATATATATATATATATATATATATATATATATATATATATATATATATATATATTAATGAAGGGAGAACATAGGACCCGGAAGTAACAGTTCAAAAAAAATATATCAAGCACGTAAAAAAAATTGTTCTGGGAAGGACTGACGTTTCGGCCGCGGGACCGGCATCACTCCTACGAAGGCCGGTCCCGCGGCCGAAACTTCAGTCCTTCCCAGAACAATTTTTCCTACGTGCTTGATATATTTTTTTGAACTATACATATATATTGTAATGTTGACAAAGCGGTGCTTGGGCACGGGCGGATACCCGGCTAGGGAGGAAGAGAAAGACGAGTAGATAATAGAACAGCCGGCCCGTAGCAAGGGTGCTGTCTCTGTGTCTCGCTTATTCCTTACAATGGCGCAGTCGTCGAAAACCAAGCCTTAAGGTAGACACCGCCTGTGCCTGTGCGTCTTCACCGTTCCGGGGACCAGCCATTCAAGGAAAGCCGTCCACGCTTCCTCGGCCATGGAACCCGTCTACGAACCACCGCACCAGGCACACTTCGAGGACGGCGTGTATGCCTCCTCGTCACTTCTTAACTTCCCGGCGCTGCGAACGCCGTACGGGGACGGCGTCCAGGCCTCCTCGACGTCTCGACTTCCCAATGGGAAGGGTCCCGTGAAGATGACCCTCACATCATCTGAACCTCCAACGGACGCCGTCCACGCGTCCTTGTTCATGGATTCCGCAGCAGTGGGCACCGGGGCTGCTGTATCCTCAGCAAATGCCGCCCCCACTTCTACGGGCACCTCACCCGATGGTCTCGTAGAGTTCATGCATGACCTCACACAACTGTCGAAGCAGCTCGACGTCTTCACGCCGTTCGATTCCGTGTTCTCGCCTGCCGCGTCATCATCAGCTGTTTGGGCAGTGCCGGAGTTCCGAGGCTTCCAAGACAACGCTGCCTTGTGGATTGAGGTCATCAATTCTTTCGGATCTCGCCATGCCTGGCACGAAAACCAAAAATGGCTGGTCGCTATAGACCGGCTTCGTGGTGCTGCCGAGGCATGGCATAAATACGAAGGCGTCAAGCAATCGTCCTGGCTTCAATGGAGTGCACGGCTCACCGCTGTTTTCGGCCGGATTTGCCACGAAAACTGCGAGTTCAGCCAGACGCATGCCGAGGATGGAACTCAAGAGGGGCACCACCTCGAGGCTGCAGCTCAACACTCCAGCTCACTGCCAGGCTGTTTGGCATCCTGCTCTCGCACAAACACCATACTCTGCTTGTTCAAGCAGCCAGTACCGAGGGATGACCTGCCGCCGAGTTTCGGCGGCCGAATCGACGGCGTGGCACCACCACATACACTACAGCGAGCCACCCAATACCGAGCGCTACCGCTTCCTACGGTACAGGTCTATGTCGATGGAATTGGTGAGCTTACGGCTGTTCTGCAAACCGGAGCTACACGTTCTGTGCTGCACCGACGCCATGCCCCAGCCGCCCTCCAGCCTTGGTCCGAGGCACCCCTGTGCGACCTCGGCGCAAGCGCGTTGCCAGTCGGTGCGCTGGATTTGCAGTTACAGACCGAAGCCGGCAGCTACTACCTTGCCGCCGTTCCTGTCATCGAGGACCTGCACGCTGACATGGTTTTGGGAGCCGACTACCTCTTGTCTGGTGAGGTTCAGCTCATCATAGATGGCGGCCGAGTAAAGCTCCGCAGCTTGACACCGAGCATTTCCTCGGCCCCGAGTTCCCCAGTTGGAAGACTGCAGTCACAGATGGGCAGCAGCGAAAGCATCCTCAGTGACCAGCCGGAGGTACATCCGATTACTTCCAGGCAGTCATTGGCCGAGTGTGAGAGCGCTCCGCTCAATAAATCCGTGGCTGCCGACGACACATTTACGGAAGACGTGCCTGCTTTATCGGAATACGCCGGCCGTGGCATGGCCGAAGCTAGCGATGCGCCACTAACACATGGAGCCAGCATCGGCTATTCCGTCAACCTGGCGCCCCAGGTCAATGGAGCCCGCATCGACCATTCCGGCAGCCCCGCGTGCAAGTATGCTGACGACGGCAAGGGCTCTATTTTGACAACCGTTATACCACCTGAGCGCCGCGTGGAGGAACACGAAGTGGCTCTCGCTGTCACGAGATCCGCCACTAACCGGTCGGACGGCGACCAGTTTGACAAAGATTGCGGTGACAGCAACGCAGACGCTACTACGTCGAGTCAGGACCACGCTCTGCAGCTCCTCCGGCCTTCTACGCATTCCTCGCTCTGCAATTATTTCCCTGTCCAGCACACAGACGTGCATGAAGACCGGCGCTCCAAACTGCGGCAACAGAACGGTCTGCTAAGCGTGCTGCGGCCGCAACGACACAGCCAAAGTCGGCCACCAGAGTGTTCGACAGCCAAGCAAGGCAGGTCGTGGCGACCACCAGAGCCATCATCGCCCGACGTTCAAATCAAGACACACCGACCGGAACGACATAGTCAGTGACGTCCACCAGAGCCATCATCGCCTGACTTTCATTCCAAGACACATCATGACCGTGACCGGCCTCTGCGAGGTAGCCAATGCCGCCCGCCAGAGGCATTAGTTCTACCTATGGTGGTTCATGGCCGCGGTCCTCTGAATGTTTCCACCTTCACAGAGATGACCACCGCCAGAGAAGGGCCAGCTTTGGCAGGACTGCATGCACGCAGCGTGGCCGAGTGTAATGTTGACAAAGCGGTGCTTGGGCACGGGCGGATACCCGGCTAGGGAGGAAGAGAAAGACGAGTAGATAATAGAACAGCCGGCCCGTAGGAAGGGTGCTGTGTCTGTGTCTCGCTTATTCCTTACATTATATATATATATATATATATATATATATATATATATATATATATATATATATATATATATATATATATATATATATATATATGTCTCGGTGCTAAAATGAGATGAACGTACGAACATAAAACGATGCTTTATTGTCAACGTTAGGCTCCGGAGCCAGTCTTGATCCGTGGCTGAACTCAACTTTTTGAGTTCACTACTGACCTCCAGTAAATGTGATCCTCTCCTTCAAACAGACGTAACTTACCTAGAGTTTTCGAAAACTCTTGACAGTGTAGCTCATCAATGACTTATGATCAGGGAAACTGCTTATCACGTCCTCGGTACGGTCAAAATCGCTGCTTGGGCGAGTAGGCGATTCATGATTACTTGAAATGCGAGCGCGTAACGTAGACAGGGACTGAGACAAAGACAAGCGTGTACTAGCAACTGAAACTTTATTCGTAAAGGTGTGACATATATATGCTTACAGGTCCGTAGGAACATATGACAAGAGAACACAAAAACAACATGACAAACAACCGATAAAAATATCACTACCACACCTTGCCCAAGTCCGCACTGCCTTGCAGAAAATACTTAACGCCTACGGCATGTGCCATTTTCCGAGAACGCGAGCTCCTTATCGGACAGGGCATTTCATGGTTTCCTCACATAAGCCAAGTGGTCTCGCGCTATGCTTGGAGCCTCAATAATGAGTCCCTGTCTACGTCCGTCTGAGTCCCTGTCTACGTTACGCGCTCGCACTTCAAGTAATCATGAATCGCCTACTCGCCCAAGCAGCCATTTTGACCGTACCGAGGACGTGATAAGCAGTTTACCTTGATCATAAGTCATTGATGAGCTACGCTGTCAAGAGTTTTCGAAAACTCTAGGTAAGTTACGTCTGTTTGGAGGAGAGGATCAACTTTAACGATCTGAAAGCCGACCTCATCGCACTAACTGAAACATGGCTCAGCAGCAAGATATCTAACACCTAATTGTTTCATTGTGATAAAAGGTATGTAGTCTACCGCAGTGACCGCACTGACAGAGTGGGTGGTGGTGTTTTGTTGGCTGTGGACGAGTGCTTTGATTGCTACTGTGTACCAATTATTTCGAATATTGAATCTGTGTGGTGCTGCCTGAACGTAAATTTCAAGAAAGTGATTGTTGGCGTCTGCTATCGCTCCCCCTCAAACGATACGTCATTTTGTGATAGCTTGCATGACTGTCTACATCAAGTCACCATTCGTTATCCTAATGAACAACTCATACTAATGGGGGGACTTCAACTACCCGAACATTGATTGGTTGCACGCATGCCCATTTCATACCCACCAACAGCTGAGGCCAATCACTTTATCACCACCTGCATGGATTTTGGTTTATCACAAATCGTCACCTCACCCACGTGTGTTACTCAAACTTCTTCTTCCCTCATAGACTTAGTACTAACGTCATCAGAGACTGCCACGTCACCCGTATTGCACATGCCTGGCCTGAGCGACCATAATATTTTGCATTTCACGTTCGATTTGTTGCATGCACCATCAGCAAAGTGATCCAAGAACATTGGAGACTATAACAAGGGTAACTATTCAGCCATTAATAATGAACTAAGCTCTTTCTTAGACATTTTCTTACCAGATTATCTCGAGCGCTCAGTAGAAAGTAATTGGTGTTTGTTCCAAAATAAAGTGTCTTAGCTGATTCATCTCCATATCCCTCTCCGCCGGGTGTACTCCAATAACCAAGCTCCATGGTATAACAGATACTTAAACCGACTTTCTAACCGAAAAAAAAGGCTTTTTAGAATCGCGAAGTATTCACTTAAACCGGCCCACTGGACAACGTACAAGACAGCTTCTTCAGTACATTCGCGAGCACTAAAGTCTACTAAATCCTCGTTCTTCAACGTGACCCTGCCGAACATTTTGAAGACTAACTCTAAACGCTTCTGGAGTATAATGAAACCAGCTAACACCAGTAAAGTGTCATTGCTTGCACCCACTGGAAATCCTGTTCCAGACCATCTTTGTGCTATTGTACTAAACGATACATTCATTAGGTCGTTTTCTTCATCTAATGATACCCAACGTCCTGAGCTTCAATCATACAATCATTTCGCAATGGATGCCATCTCGTTTGACTCGCATGGCATCGTCACGATTATCGATAACCTGAAACTAACGTATTCTCACGGTATTGATGGAATGAATAGCAAATTTTTAAAGAACACCAAAGTATACAGTTCTATCATCCTGAAATGCACATTTTCACAATCTTATCATGACAGTGTACTACCTGAAGACTGGAAAGCTGCTGCCATTATTCCAGTACATAAAGGCGGCGATAAACATAATACATCTAACTATCGTCCCATATCTCTCACATGTCTATCATGTAAAATGATGGAACATATAATCTTTTCTCATCTTGTTAATTTTTTTGAGGATAATACCTTCTTCTCTTCAACTCAGCATGGCTTTCGAAAATATTTCTCTTGTGACACTCAACTAATTTCCTTTACTAACGATTTGCATTTCTGTTTGGACTCCGCTTCTTTAACTGACTGTATATTTCTTGACTTTGCTAAAGCGTTTGATAAAGTTAACCATTCACTGCTTTTATATAAATTAAGTGTTCAAAAAATTGATCCGGCAGTTCTTAACTGGATTCGTGCATTTCTTTCTTCTCGTGTTCAATTTGTTAGCACTAACGACGTTAATTCTAGCACTGCACCGGTTGGATCTGGGGTTCCTCAAGGATCAGTACTTGGCCCTCTGCTATTCCTAATCTATATAAATGACTTACCTACTACTGTTACTTCCAGAATTTGTTTATTCGCTGATGACTGTGTAATTTATCGTAAAATATCTAATGACAATGATATTCATTCTCTGCAAGCTGATCTCAATAACATACTTCATTGGTGTCATATTTGGAAAATGGAACTAAACATTAAAAAAAACGGCAGATCCCACGCACTGTGGGAATCGATATAATGCGAAGCAGCCAGCCAGGAGCAAATCATGCTGTACATAATATTCATGTCATTATTTACATGTTAGGACCTGTCATTTGTGTTCGCCATACAGTCACGTCGCGCAATACAAATTTTGGCGTATATCAAGCTAGCCAACTGGACGCAAGCGCACCATGAGCGTGGCATGTAAATGGCATTGTAAATGACATGCATGCCACGATTGTCATGCTAGCACCTGCCACATATGTTCGCTTAATTTTCTACCTCGAATCGCAGCGAGACGCGAGACCAATCTGCCTTCGTTTCGCATGCGTTCGTATTCTCGCGCTCTGCGCATCGTGCAGACGCTATCCGCGTTCCAGCGTTTAAATTGACGGACATTTTGTCAATTTCCAAGTGTGTTCCTCGAACGCATATTCCCACTCAGACGTAGTCGGTAAGAATGGAACGTGATGCGCGCGTCTTCTTCCTCGCATGATTAGAGACGCTGGATCCAGCGACGCTACGCAAGCTAAGCGCGAGCGCTGTAGAGTCCAACGCGACCGGCATCCGTTTGCGCGCCCCGGTGCCCACTTGGCACCGTGCCAGGGCACTGCTGGAGGGACGGACGGACGACCGGACGGGCGGACGTGAGCATGAGACATTAAAGACTTTCGCCTTAAAAATTTCGTGTATATCAAGCTGGCAAGCCGGCCACGACAGTGTCATGAGTGTGGCATGCAAGTCATGTTGCACATGACATGTCATGATTTCCATATTACCACTTGGCATTTGTGTCCGCCATACAGTCACGTCGCTGAATACTAAATTTGGTGTATATCAAGCTAGCGAAACGGCCACGGGAGTAGCATGAGCGTCGCATGCAAGCCATGTTGCACATGAAATGTCATGATTTCCACATTACCACTTGTCATTTATGCTCGTCATACACTCACGTCACTCAATACGAAATATGGTGTATCTCCAGCTAGCGAAACGGCCCCGAGAGTGTCATGAGCGTGGCATGCAAGTCATATTGCACATGACATGTCAATGTTTCCATATTACCACTTGGCATTTATGTCCGTCATACAGTCACGTCACGCAATACCATATTTGGTGTACATCAAGCTAGCGAAACGGCCGTCAGCGCGCCATGAGCGTGGCATGTAAATCATGTTGTACATGACATGCAGGTCATGATTTTCATATTACTACCTATAATTTATGTTGGTCATGCAGAAATGTCTCATCGTACCAATTCTTCGATATATCAAATTAAGAAAACGGCCTCAGGAGCAGTATGGCCATGGCATGTAAATCATACTTTTCATGACAAGTTAGTCATGATCTTCATGATATGACCAGTCATTAATGGTTGTCATACAGTCATGTCAGGCCATACCAAATTTGGTATAAGTCCCATTAACGATATGGCCAGGAGAGCGCAAAGTCGTAGGCGGCTAGATAGATAGATAGATAAATAGATAGATAGATAGATAGATAGATAGATAGATAGATAGATAGATAGATAGATAGATAGATAGATAGATAGATAGATAGATACGCTCAAAGTCGCCGAAGTTCGCTAAGAAATGCTTCGCATTTAAAATGCAGGTCTATGAGAATTTCTCGCTCCAATGCAACTTGTCCAACTTACTTTCTTTATAGTCACCCCCCTCGAAAGTGTAACATCTTACCGGTACCTGGGCGTCCACATAACTAGCGCTCTGTCCTGGAAATTACATACAGAACATATAACATCCAAAGCTAACAAAACACTGGGTTACCTTCGAAGGAACTTCTTTCTTGCTCCATCGTCACTAAAGTTATTACTATATACCACGTACGTCCGTCCTCAAATGGAGTACGCTTCATCTGTATGGGACTCTGATCAGGTAACATTATCTCACATGTTGGAATCCGTTCAGAACCATGCAGCTCGTTTCATTTTGGCTAATTACCATTGTTCAGCTAGTGTCACCCAAATGAAGGCATCTCTAAATCTGATCCTCCTAGCTGCCCGCCGAAAGCACACTCGCATTTGTGTGTTTCATAAATTTTTTTATCACAATCCGATCCTTCGTTCCCGATTAATCGAACCTGCTCCCTTCATTTCTCGTCGTCGTAATCATCCAACAAAAGGTAACAGTCCCCCCATTGCCACACAGTAACATATGCCCAATCATATCTCCCAATGAACTTCTAATGATTGGAATTCCCTGCCTGCATCGGTAACAAGCATCATTGACTCCATTAATTTTAAGCATATCCTCAAAACAATCATTACCTAAATTAGCGCCTCTTATGTTTTACCCAATTACTTTATTTTGCTTATTGCCTTCACCATCTAATAAAAACTAAAATATTGCTCATTCCTTACTTTTTATTACGTTTTATGAAGTTGTTAGTTCTTTTCATTGTACCTCAATCAGTTGCTATATTTTGTGACATGTGCTTTGTATTCCTCGTTTTTTATTGTTGTACATTGCCCTTTCCTCTCTGAAATGTAGTCCTGTACCCAGAGGGTAAAATAAATAAATAAATAAATAAATAAATAAATAAATAAATAAATAAATTATTCTTACCAATCACCGTTCTGCTGCCATACTGTATCCACATCTGCTGACATCTTGTGCTAAAAAACCATAGTTTGCGTTACGTACGTTGATCGAATGCTCATGCAATCTGTCACTTACTGATTTCACCAATATAACAAGCGCCGCATGAAAGCGGGATCTTGTAGACGACGCTGCGGACGCAATTAACAAACCGAGTTCTGTGCCTTGTTTTGCACAGTCGTTTCTTGTGTCTTGTAGAATACGTCAACTTTGCCAGCTGAGAAAGTTTGCGTGGTGCCGAAAAAACTACGCGCACTTCCTATGCGATGCATTTAAGGAAAAGAACACGAATTTTTGCACGATTGCTGTTTTCCCGTCTTTCAGCACCGTTGCTTGCACATCGTTAGCCTTCCGTTTTCTACGGGTGCCTTCAGCCACGGTTCAAGACTGCAGGCAAATCTGAAGGGGTATAATGTGGTTGCATGTTTCCGATACGTTGGACGATTTTTTGGCTGTGTTTTCCTTTTGCAACGAGCCCCCCTTGTAAAGGCGGAAGAAATTATATCCGTATTTAAGATGTCATTTCCAGGTTTAGGGTTCACTTACGAACTACCAGCTAATGGGGCAATAAAGTTTCTGGATGTCATGATTTTTGAGGGCGAACGGCATACCTGCTGGGAATATGCGGTAAGGGGTGATAAAGGCATTTTGAACTTGAACTTTGCTTCCTGACACTCGAAATTGGTTAAAAGGAGCGTTGCGTACGCCTGCTTGCTCAACAGTTGCCAAAACTCGTGCGCGCATACCGTAGCTAGAAGCCTGATGAACCAAGTGGGCAGATTAAGAAAAAAGCGATTGCCCGAATGCCCTGATAGCATCCTTGGCTGAGGAGCTGTTAAAGGGATTCAGGACTAGAGATAAGATAGACGAACCACAAGAAAAAACAAAAGAACGTCCTGTTGTGTTGCCGTACATTCATAACGTTTCTCATGGACTAAAGAAAATCGCGAACAGGTTCGGCATACGCATGGTTTTCACGGCTCCTTACAAATTAATTTCACTTTGCCATAAAGTCAACAACAACGAACAGCGGTCCAGCAATCTCGGCAGTGACAGCCATTCGAACAAGTTCATTCTATGCGAAAATGATGTTTTTGTGTACCCCTTTCTTGCGGAATGAAGTACATTGGACAAACTGGAAGGTGCAGAAACACTCGACTACGCGAGCATAACTATAACTGCAGGCAGATCACTCACCCCGGAAACATGGCTACTCATTGCAACAGGTGTCAATGTCATCCCAAAATTTGATAGCACAACGATTGTTTCACAATGTCATAACTCAAAAGAAAGGGAGATAATCCAAGCCTTCGCGATGTACCGCGCCGGCGTTGACACCTGTGTTAGCGCTCCTTCACTATCACTAACACAAGCGGAAGTGTCATTTCTTCAAGGCAAGGATGCTAACAGACCTCGAGATACGTGGGTGCTGGATTAAGCATAGCTCCTTTGTTGATGCAGTTCTTGCGCATGTGTGTTCTTTGTTTTTTTGTGTGTGTGTGTGTTCTCTTTGTTTGTGTGTATATATATTTTGTCATGATCCTGTGAAAATAAACAGTTGTTAGTTCGCGCTTGAGTTTTCCCGTATGGTTTTTCTTCGTCGATGTTGTTTACTTGTAGCGCACAAAAGTTTGCACTATGTACAACCAACTGGCCCCCCATCCTGGCTCTTCGACCACTGTGTAAACGCTGCCAAATTCAAGGGCGAAAATCCACGACCGGAAATGCTGTAAACACGAATACTCAACAAATACAGAGCTCTATTTTCCTTCGTCCAACATGTGCAGAGGAAATTGTAACATTCTTGATGAAATTAAAATCTAATGCAGCTGCTGAGATCGATGAAATCAGCGCTCAACCTGTTCGGTATATAGCCCATTAATCTCTTGTGTATTATCATATATCATTAATCTTACTCTGACTTCTGGAATATACCCTAAGGAACTAAAGTTTGCGAAGGTAGTTCCTGTCTTCAAGGGCGGCACGCAGGATGACCTATCAAACTATTGGCCCATTTCTATACTACCCATTGTTACAAAAAATTTTGGAAGATGTCATATTGGAAAGAATCAATACATTCTTTGAAAAACGTAATGTTATTGCGAAAAGCCAGTAAGGTTTTCAAAAACACAAATGTACGGAACAAGCCCTTTCTTATATCAAGGATAAAATAATCGAAAGCATTGAGAAAAAAAAGCCGCCAGGCCTGCGCAGAACGCGCAGCACAGCCACAGCGAAACCTGGGAGAGTGGCCTTTAGCCTTTTCAAAAACTCTTGGGGCAACTACTACAAGCCCACTTGCATGGTACCCACTACGCCATAAATCATCATAATTTTTCTGTAGTGGGGAAGCGTCTACTATGCCATCATTCGTCATTCTTCGGAAATATGCCTCAGGCTTTTGTAATGGGTTGTAGCATTGAACGACCCACTCGTCACGCAATTCGCATTGTGTGAAGCCAGGTTGTTACTTTGCTGCTCTAAAGCGCTTTACAACACACGTTAACGCAATTCCTTACCCAATATGAAGCCTGCGTAGGGTCAGTTTGCACTGCAGTTTCAAGAATATTTGCTACCTTCATTTGGTCATCAACCTATGAATCAATGAGGCGTGACAATGTTTTTAGACCAGTTTGCGCAGGTGGTCTCGGGTTGGTTCACCTCTTTATTAGACAGCTGGTGTCACGTTTTTTCTATTTTCGCGACTGTGCCCATCCGCTGCTTCGAAATTTCTTGCAAGTGAATTTAGCCGATGTTTTACCAAATTTAGTGGTATCTACTAATTTTGTATCGCCTCCCTATTTGCAAGATTTCATGCGTGAAGTATACGAATCAGTGCGCTTTCTCACAGCAAGATTCTCCAATGATTATTTGTTCTCTAGCGCAAGAAAAGATCTATATAACGATCTATTAGATATGTTATTTCCGGCCCCACTGTACCGCTCACTATATGCTGGATTGTCTGGTCATGATGTGCTAGTACGTGTGAAGAAAATGCCTATTCCACCAATAACGAAAACATTTTTCTACAAAGTGCACACAGAAACACTGCCTGTAAAAACCTGGTTAAGCACCAAAGGTATCTTTGTATCCTCAATTAATTGCCGCCTCTGTGAAGTTCCAGAAACAATAGAACATTGTTTCATTAGTTGTAAGGACGCCATCCTCTTTTGGGACGTCCTGCAGAGGGCTTTTAAAAAGCAACTTGATTTAAATTCTCACACCATACGTTATCTGGTACCATCCCAAACTCCATGCTAAACCCAATGCTATGCCAGTTGACATGCTCTTGTTAATGGGCATGCACAGTTTATGGAAAACTCGCATGTTAGACAGGCATGCGGAATCAATGGTGTCTTCGCGGTCACATTTCGTGGAAATGACTGTGCAGCTAAAAGACTTCTATGAAGAACTACAGTTTCGGCCGGACTGGTATCCACAGTTCATAAAATGCACTGCTCAAATACCCTTTTAGAACAAAGTGTTGCGTGAAATTTGTTTTGTAATGCCTAATTGTACATTTGGTGGAGGCAGCCTTAAGTTTTTGGACGCTATGTGTATACATGAACCTCATTTGTAATAAATACCATGTAAGAGAAAAAAAAGAGTGGTGTAGCTCAGTGGTAGAGTGCTGGGCTTGCCACGCAGGTGACCCGGGTTTGATTCCCATTGTGTCATAGGTGTTTTTTTTGTTTATTTAGTTTTTTTCTTATTTCATGCGATATTGGTTACGGTACACCGGCGGCGGCGAAGGCGGCGGATAACTACGGCGCAGAAACGGACCCTTGTTGTGATCTCATAACAGCTTTCGCTGTAAAAAGTTCACCCTCGGTCTGTTTCTCGATCTTAGGAAAGCTTTTGACTCTATTGGCAATGAGATATTAACGCGATAGCGTTAAAGAGCTCGTTTCGCAGAAATTCCGGCCGTCGGCGTCGGTGTCGGCGTCGTTGGTTGTGAGCGAAAAATCATCATCTTGTCCGTGACCGAAAAATCGAGAAAGATGCAAATAAAATAATAATAAAAATTTTCGGGTGTCCGAGTGAGGATCGAACCCGGGTCGTCTGCGTGGCAAGCAGGTGTTCTACCACACAGCCATGCCTCTGCTTGGAAAAACTGTGAAAATAACTTCCTCTGCTTGGAAATGCAGTGAAAATAACTTTCATGCTTCGCAAACGCAAGCGTCCTTTATATAGGCGTCGCAATATAACATGTAATATCCCAGGAATATTGCGTGGTACAAGCGTACATTGCCATCGGGCGTCAGAATATGTGACTATCATAACGATTTCATAGTTTAAAGCCAGCCACCCATTACTAACGGCCACACACCTTTACTGCGCGTATTCCCTTAGGCACCACGTAGTGGGTAGTGCGCTATTCCCTTAACAACACGTAGTGGGTGCATAGCAAGTTCGAAAACATTTCCCACATTTGCTGCGCATAATCGCTCCTGGTTTAACGCATGCTACCCGTTACATAGTATGCATTAAGTGATTGAAGGGACAGGATATCGCTATCGCGTTCAACTCTTAAAGGCGAAGATTAAGGGTCCCCCAATTTTTATTAGCCAAAGTTAGAAAAATGTGACATCAGGAGGGTATGAAAACGCCTTATTAGTAATTATCTGAAATGGCGAAGGCAAACTGTTTGTCTAGAAACAGTGTCATCATCATTTATGAAAATTAAACAAGATGTGCCGCAAGGTTCGAAATTAGGCCCGCTGCTTTTGCTTGTTTGTATAAATGACATATTTGCTATTCCAAATTCGCCAGAGAAAATATGCACGCAGATTATACCAATGTATTTTTTTTGCATCAAATGACTGACAGGAACTAGAAGAAACGGTTAATACATACTTTAAGGGGCCCTGCAACACTTTTTGAGCGTGGTCAGAAAACGCCGCCGATCGGTAGTCGAGCCTCCCGAGAACACGCGAGCCAAATATTAGAGCACAGCACGCGGCCTGGAATTCACAATCAGTTCTCGAAGTCAACTAAAAAATTGCTTTCCCTACTCTCGACAAATGACGCTCCAAGCTCAAAAATCACTCGTCACAGCCGCTGTATCAGCCATTGGCTGATTTCAGCATGGCACGCTCGGTCATTACTGGGGCCGCCGCGCAAGCCCGCGACTTTTCCACGCGTGCTCGCGCGATCGCACTACAAAGCTGCGTATTCGAAGAAAGAAAATAGAAATAAAAAGTGCTCATGGTCACGAGGCACGCGTGACGTATTTACTTTCCCCGTGCCATCTCTCCCTGCTTAGCTCCCAGCGCTTTCGTCGGGACGAGAAAAGAGACAATGCAATTGCAGCGTCTGACAAATGTTTATAACTCCGTTCGTGCTGGACGGATTCTAAGACTTTTTGCGGCGGTGAATTCTTGAGGCAATAAGCTCCTTTAGTGGAGCCAATTCTATGGCTACTTGGAAAAGTGTTGCAGGGCCCCTTTAAAGTCGCTATCAAATTGGCTTAGTCAAATAGAATTACAATTGAACGTATCAAAAACAAACTACATCCTCTTCAGACCTATCAACAAAAAAGTTAACTACGAGACGTGTATTCTGTTTGATGGAGTCATCCTGAAGAGAAAAGCAGAACAGAAATTTCTGGGAGTGGTTTAGCTAGGATTCATTATGGACCTGCCACATAAGACACCTCTCCAACGATCTGTCTAAAGTAGAAGCAGGGGCGGATCCAGCCAGTCATTTTAGGGGGGCGGGGAGGGGGGGGGGGGTCGCTTGAAGTAAAACCGGTAAGGAGGAGGGGGGGAGGGGTTCCTGACTTTTGTTTTTTGTAGTTCACATTATCACAAGATCCACGTCACAGCATAAATACTGTTATTTGTTCACAATAGTCCCTCTCATTGTTCTAATCGGTTTTCTTCTCGTAATAAATTAAAAAGAAAACAAATTATGTGCGTTCACGCTTTAGATATAGGCAAATTTTTCTGCGCTAAGCCTTTGTTCGGAATGGGGTTACGTGGCCGGTGCGAACACGGGTTGTTGTCGCGCCGGGGCTGTAATCAGTAGAAGTTGATGTAAGGAAGAAAGCTTTATACAAGTACTTACATCATTCAGATTTCAGTGAACAAGCACAGCGCTCTCCTTGTGCACCGGATTTAATAAGCGTGGTTGGGGTCCACCCCTTTTTCCCTCTAACCACGCGGTAACCAAGATTCCACCAATCCTAGGGCATTGGCATGGTCGTAATGATGAGCGCACAGCTGCACTTCAAAGGTTAATGTCCCGTCGGCCGCGCAGGGCTTTAAAGTTTGAATACCGACATCCCTGCGCCGCGTTGTTGGCACTTGTACGAGCAAAGATTACCGGCATGGCGCCGACGAGAAGGCACGACAACAGGAGCGCGATTGTTGCTCCCCCTCAGCCCCGTCTAGGTTGCTTTCAGTATCTGAGAAGCAAGGGCACACATTTCAAGGGGTAAAATGTGAGAAGCGAGACCACATAATTGACTTTGACGGCGCTTCTGTGACAGAAAGGAATCCGGGAAGAAGGCTGTTACCCGAATTTTGAAAAATTCAGAACATACCTGCAAACATGAACCGCTCGCTAGGAACAGTGCCTCCGAAATGTGAGATTAATGGAAAACCGGAGCCTTCTCGATCAGGAAAAGAGGAGACAAACCGTCACTAAAAAATTGCGTTTCTCAGTACCGGACCAGTGGCGGCACACGTGTGAGTGTGCAGAGGAGGTTTCGGAGCTGCGCATGTGCTGGTGGCAAAAGCAAACTATTTATTTTAGAGAGTATTTAAAATACTAATTATGAGTGTCTAAATCCCTAACAGGGGAGCCTGCTCATGCCAACCAAATTTTCACAATAGTAAGTGGGTGCACAGAGGAGATTGCAAGCATTGCGCCACTTGCTCATCTCGACGTGCGCGTCGTACCATTTTTACAAATAAAACGAAGACAGCAACGACAAAGCAGAAGAGCAACATCATCACAGACGACGAAGATTAGCTGGTAGCACAATGCTTACGCATATTAACGTAAACTTTGCGAAGGACTTCCTGCGCGATACTTTTAAAAAATCAATTGCGCATTTTTTGTAATTGAAAGAATAAATGACAATGCGCGAAGCATCATTATATCTGGCTGAAAGGGAGAAAGAAATGCTGTAATAGATAAGCTCGCAAACACATCGCTTGTACTTTAGCAAAATTGGTTCAGTTTATGCCACATTGCTTCAGCACCTTTGAAACTTACCCAGCACAGAATTCTTGGAAGTCTTTCTTTCATCCAAGCCAAACAATAAATGTTCATATTCTTTGTAAACGCAACATGTCTAGAAAAACGTGCCTTGAAGTTTTGTCATATGAAAAAAAAAGTGAATGATGCAAAAAGTACTTAATTCAGGCACTGATGCATATTGTTAGAGCGGATTCTATAGGATATTGGGATATTCCTCGCAACTGCGTTAAAAGAGTGGCAGAAAGGTACACCCTAATCGCTGCTCTAATTATGTCGATGACGACAAATAGCAGGATATATTTGGCTGATTACTGGCGTGCCTGGTAGATTGAATACTACTGCAGCTAGCACTTTTCAAGGTATTCCTGAACTAAAAAAAATAGATTTCAATCGTATCGATATTAAATCTAAAGTTCTAAACGCCGGCTATATATTTGTGCGTGGCCGATGCTTACCTTGCGTCGTCGGGACGGGTCAAGTGAAAACCATAGTACCAGTCTCCAGATTCATACGGCTGGGGTGGCAACGCGCAAGTCTACGATACTCGCAGGTGATCGACATCTTGACCGCACAAAAAAGACGAGGACACAGGGAGGTACGACGACACGGCGGACATTACCGCCCGTGTCGTCGTACTTCCCTCTGTCCTCGTCTTTTTGTGCAGTCAAGATGTCGATCAGTAAGCACCAACTAGGTCAAACCCAAGTTTCTCTGACACTCGCAGGACTGTGGGACAGTCCGCAGCCGCCTGTGCATTTTCAATGCGCACCGGTGTTTCCCGCCAAGTTCGAGAGAGGATATCCTTGGCCTAAACAAAGACGATGCAGCACCTTTCTTTTCACTCTTACGCTGTAAGAATAACTTTGTGTTTTTTTTTATTCAGCGCAACGTCAAACCTACAGCATTATAGCTGTAGTTCTCAAAACTGCATCTGCCGCTTATTTGCGCTTCGCGAAAGATCTCCGGCGAAAGAAGCAAGTTACGGAAATGGATGGTGGTGCTGCTTTTGCCGCTCCCTAATTCCAGTAAAGGCACCCAAACACAACAAAGGCCTTTTCAAAAATTACTGCGGGGTGTCACGTAGCCTGTAAGCCCACGCATAGTTAACGATACACCTGTCAATCGGGGGGACGCACTTTAAGCACAACGAGCGAAAGAGTAGGAGCGCTACCGTAGTCCCGTACCGTATTTCCGTAACGTGCTACTCTCTATTGCGTATATTAACGTAAAGCGGGGATTAAAGCGGCTACAGAAGTCTTGCAAATTAAAAAAAATAATAATAAACTACGTGCCAAAGACACGGTATTTTTCTGTACTTGACTACGGCATCCTAATACCTGCAGGTGCATCGTTTCAAGACCGTTCTGAAGTTTGAGTTCTCACAGGGAAATCTTTGGGCCAAACGGACAAGCTGCACTGGGAGCGCCGCAAAAAACGAAAAAAAATGTTTTTCGTTGTAACAACCTGCTCTGGCAAAGATATGTCAGTGATGTGTGCAGTCCAGCATCTTGCCTTTACGCCGCGAAAAGGCTTTGTTAAGCTGCCACCCCCTATTGCTGGGGAAGCAAGGGGGGTTGGGGAGGTGAGATTCTTGGATAGAGAAGAGGACAGCTGAACCACGGCCGCTGAACTATCCCATGCAGTGTTAGGGGATTAAAGTAGCGAAAGAGAGGCTGAGCGTCGTTGGGAAAGGGACAGTTAAAGACGTTGGAGGAAAGGAAGGGGCACCACCTCGAGGGGTGGTGCCCCTCGAGGTCGGGGCGTACGAGAGGAACTGAATGGGGGGGGGGGGGGGGGGGGCGATCGCCCCTACCAGCCCCCTCTGGATCCGCCACTGAGTAGAAGGAACCATACTCAAAATATAGCACCTTGTACCGATTTCCGTAAAAGTCTTACTCTATAACGCACTATTTTATTCAAAGCTCAGGTATGCAGCATTAGTACGGGGTACTACCACCGAATCTCACTATTTACGACTCGTACGCCTGCAAAAAAAGTTCTCCGCCTTTATATAAATTACACGGGGTCGTTAATAAAACTCGAAACTGCGTCGCTGTTTGTGAAATTTTCAATGACTCGTGCAGATCAGATATCTTGCTTTAAAATGTTGGACTATATATACGAGCAAAAGCTGTGCCATGTGATGAATCAGAGTCGTTCTGTTATGTACTCCCTCCGACACACACAGCTCCACACATCACAAACGAGAACAAACTACGGCAAACGAACAATTTCATACCAAAGTATTTGTCTCTTAAACAAAAGAGAAAGCGAAGTTAATTACGAAGGCTCCTTGTCCGTATATAAAAAACAAATTAAATCATTATTAATTACAATTGAATAACACTTCTCTTTCCATTGATTTTCAAGATGAAAAAAAACTGTTGCAGACTGTTAATGTAGTCTGTTTCTCTTATATTTACTTAGAGCTTCTTCGATGTGACATAGCAATGTGTATGGAAATTATGTGTATATTGTTTGAATTCATATACAGAGCATTGTACATCCAGAATGGTGATTTCTGAGATAAGTTGTAAACTTTATATAAAGATGCAAGTATTACGTATGCGCGTATTGGCTTTATTCAGTGTTTTAGTGTGATGCCTTATAAAGATTGCCAAACACTGCCTGAAGTGTATGGGTGGGGGGGGGGACCCTTGTCAGGCTCGCAAGCCTTTAGTCGTCGCCGCTCTCTGGATTGATCAAGAAAATAGACATTGAATTGAATTTCTACGAACTGCGACAAGATTATTTGTTCCGAATTTATCTTACTGCTTTTCATGACTTTAGTGGGTATGATATGGTCACGTGGTCGTGACGTTCACGAAGGCAGCAGTCGGTGTGTCCAAGTTGAAACTCTTTATTTGGCCGAACTTGTGGCCGGGAGATCGAACTACAGCAAGCAATGCACGCTGTGCACTGATACACTGATAGGCGGCGAAAAGAGCGTTCCACCATCGATAAACTGATCATCGTTGGAGCGCGCCGGCTTTTATACATCACGCGTCGAACATTCTAGCCTTATAACTGGTCGTCGCGCAAGCTCTGGAATAATCTTGAGTGTTCGCGTGCTGTGCGCAATGTTAATAAAACGATCTATTACAAACGTGAAGCTTCTCCAACACTGAGGCGCGATCTGCGCCGAGCATTCCTCACAGTCTTTGTGGGTTTAAACAGATCACATCAAAATAACACGCGTGGCAATGCCCCCCCTCTGAAAAAGCATCGTCCCAATGCTTTAAAAGAGAACATAGAACAAAAATGCATGTAACAATAAATAACAGCAATAAAGTAAGTAAAAACTTGAGTCCGCAGGTCCCTTAACGCGCATGGAACGGATTAAGGCGCACCACATGCACGACCTCGGGACCTGCCCAGCGTCGCTGAGAGTTCGAGATGCCATCCGGGACAACCTCGTAGTCGATTGCGCCGAGACGTCGAAGCAAACCTATACGGTCCGAAGTATCGTCGCAGAAGTTTTTCACTCAGTTCACGTCGTCGTATCGGTGTCCAGACCCAGACACGGTCACCTGGCTGGTATTCTGCATGGCGTCGTCGAAGGTTGTAGCGATGACTGTCGGTCTTTTGTTGGCACTGGATGCGCAGACGGGCCAGTTGTCGGGCTTCTTCGGCGCGCTGGAGGTACAAGGCGACGTCTATGTTTTCCTCATCGGTGGCGTTCAGTAACATGGCGTCGAGCGTCGTTGCCGGGCTCCTTCCGTAGAACAACTTGTATGGCACCATCTGCGTCGTTTCTTGTACGGCCGTGTTGTATGCAAAGGTCACATACGGGAGGATGGAATCCCACGTCTTGTGCTCGACGTCAACGTACATGGTCAGCATATCGGCGATGGTCTTATTAAGACGCTCGGTGAGGCCATTCGTCTGTGGTTGGTGGGCGGTGGTGCGGAGGTGGCTTGTCTGGCTATATCCCACGATCGCCTGAGTTAAATCAGCCGTAAAGGCCGTACCTCTGTCGGTGATGAGAACATCTGAGGCGCCGTGTCGAAGGACGATGTTCTCAATGAAGAACTTGGCTGCCTCGGCGGCACTGCCTTTGGGCAAGGCCTTTGTTTCGGCCTAGTAGTGAGGTAGTCAGTAGCTACGACTATCCACTTGTTTCGACAGCCGACGTCGGGAACGGCCCCAGTAAGTCCATGCCGATTTTCTGGGTCGTCGTGCAGGGCGTGCAGAATTTCTGGTCGCAGTGCCGAGGGTACAACGATAAGGTAGCTAGCTCGGGCTGGAGAGAAGTTCTTCTTACGAGGACGTTGTTTTTCAAGAAAAAGGATGCCAATCTTGGCCTGAATATTTTTGGGACAACGATGGTCCTGCCCTCCAGGTATTCCCTTAGACCCCTCATTTCCGGTTCGGCTCGCTGTCGTTCGGCGAAGTCGTCGGCCCTTATGACTCCCAAGAAGCTGTCATCATCCTGGCCGTCGGGCGGCGGTGGGTCGACGGGGGGCACGAGACAAGCAGTCGGCGTCGGAGTGTTTCCTGCCGGACTTGTGCACGACGGTAATGTCGAATTCTTGAAGTCTTAGGCTCGACCTGAAGGGTCCTTCAAGTTAGCTAGCCAACACAAGCCGTGGTGGTCGCTTACAACTTTGAAAGGCCTGCCGTAGAGGTAGGGGCGAAACTTGGATGTTGCCCTGATGATGGCAAGGCACTCCTTTTCTGTTGTAGAATAGTTGGCTTCCGCCTTGGACAGCGACCGGCTAGCATAACTGATGACCCCTTTCCAGTCCGTCAGACCCCTGCACAAGCACGGCGCCGAGTCCAACACTGCTCGCGTCGGTGTGTACTTCTGTTTCGGCGTATTCGTCGACATGCGCAAGTATCGGTGGCGTCTGTAGGCGTCGTTTAAGTTCTTCCAATGCTTCGACTTCCCCAGTTTCCCACTTGAATCCCACGTCGGCTTTCGTGAGGTGAGTTAGCGGCTCGGCGATCCTTGAAAATTCCTTGACGAAGCGTCTGTAATAGGCGCACAAGCCGAGAAATCGGCGCGCGGCCTTTTTTGTCAGTGGGCGGCGGGAAGGCGGCGATGGCAGCTGTTTTCCGCGGGTCGGGGCGAACTCCTGACTTGCTGACGACGTGGCCCAAGAACAAGAACTCCTCGTATGCGACACGGCACTTTTCTGGCTTCAGAGTTGGTCCGGAGGTCTTGATTGCTTGAAGTACACCTTTAAGGCGCCGGAGGTGTTCGTCGAAGTTTGAGGCAAACACAACGACGTCGTCCAAGTACACGAGGCACGTATGGGCACTGACTATTTTGACCGGATGGAAATAAGAAAACGCTATTTTTACCCACCTTGGCTTGGATCCGTAAAAAAAACTGTGGCTTTTCGAGAACGATGGGTCAGGCAACCACATGCGATTTTTCGTTATGAAGGCTTATTTTTTTTTGCGTGTGTGTGATCTGCTGTACCCAAGTTTTACGTAATTTGTGCTAGAGGAGTGTTGATTGCGGTGTTCTTGTGGCGGGCGCGAACACTGTGATTGTGCTTATCGTTGCCCGTGTGCTTTATTAACGCGGATGGTGTTTGCAGCGCCTGAACTTGCGCTGTCACTACCTGCTTCAGCGTTATTTGGATCGTTGATATTTGATTTTTTTTCCGTGTGCGGTGTCAGCGTTGTAGTGATCCGTTCGTTGTACTAATTTTACTGTGCGTGAAAGTATGTTTTTCACTGTGCTTGACCATACGCTTCGGCAACCTGCTTTTCATTGTTTTGCCGCGTATTCGTCGTATGTATCAATGAATGAATGAATGGCATTTCAGCCACTTTATTGGTTTACGAGGCCGATTTTCTCTCTGGATTAAGCCATGCAGCGGTAAACGATATAATTTCGATTGGGATTCCGAACGCGATTGCAAAATACAGAAGCGAGTCGTCCAATCAAATCGAAAGTGCCGGTATGGCACTACTCAAGCCTCATACAGCCACACGATCGATAGTTTTGCATAAAGAAATGTTCGACGCCTAGATATGTACGTGCGTTTCGCACCCTCCAGGTTTCCCTGCCCACAGATGCCTTTTGTTCAGCGTGAAATCGCACCTTTGTAAGCAATAAACAAGCTAGTATCGATTCCCCTTGACAGATTTAAAAACCAGTTAGGTAATAATAATTTTTTTTAGTGCAACAAGTGCAAAGCGCCCGTAAGAGAAAACTGATCACCGCGAGGATAAGGATAATGCATAGAATGCGTGAGCGACATGCGGTGTGCCAACATAAAGAAATCTGGGATTGGAAAGCAAACATGACTTGCCGGAGGAAGAAAAAAAAATTGTATCCTCGTGGGATGACAGTCCGTGTTGGGCAAAAAAAGCAGTTAAAAGGTGGCGACCTTAATAAACATTTAGATAACGTCGTACAAGGGCATAAAGAACGTTTAGGACTTATTTGCAGTGCCTTACATGTATATCATTCACCCTAAGTTAATTATTGGACAAAGTGGTCTAGCTTCGGTGTCATTGTGAGTGAACAAACGACAGTTAACTGGTTCTAACTGCCTTTTACCGAAATGCCTAATCACCTCATTCTCCAAAGTAATATCTAAAGCTGACCAAGCATTTCTTTCCATATAAGTCGACCTTTCCTTCTTAGTCAATTGAATGCTGTACGGTGGTCAGTTTCTCTTATGAGCCAGATGTAATTGAACACTCGATGTTTCTTCTTCTTTATGAAGTTGTTCCTTTTAGCGTTGTACGTGCAAGCCAAGTGTCCTAGCTTAGAACAACTGAAGCACCTTGCCCTAATATGACAACACAAGGGTTGGTGCCCTTGGCCACATCTGCACCATGTGGGCCTGCTTTATAGTCCGGCTGCTGTGTTACAAGACAACGCAGCTTCCTGGCAATACTTGTTCCTTTGTTTCCAGTTGGTGTCGAGGCGGACTGTGTGGAGCTGTATTCTACATACATAAGTCCTTCACAAGTGACTTGATTCCAATTTTGCCACTAGAGTTTCCCTCGTGGCTGGTTGTTCCTGACACCATGAAAGCATTGCTGCGGCGTGCCCTTTGGCCGCTTTCATGGCTTTGATGAAGGTGGAAGCTTTCTTCCATGTTAAATCATTGCCATCTTCAGTTTCCCAGCAACTAGCATCAGATGCTCCCACAGTGCACACTCATGACTAGTTGATAGCTATGTGCTTAATGCAAAATTGCCGTACATGCGCTTTATTGCCAACAAATCTTGATTACCTTGTATGCACTTATGGGTGCCATATTTATCTCTGACAGCACACTGTGCCTGGTCTGTGGTACTTCACGAGGAGCAACTTCAGCTGTTCACGTTTTTCTTTCCGGGGGTATCAGCAAACGTCAAATTACATAGCATCAGGTGGCACTGTTTTCCAAGCACTTTGACTAACTTACCACTGTTTTGCTTTTCAGTGAAAGTATTTTCGCAAGCGAATGTATTGAAAAGTTCAAAATAGGTTTCCAGATTACTCTTTAAAGCACAGTAATGATAGCTTTTGTGCTTTCTCTGCATACGGAATAGTGACACTATTCCACTTGTCCGCATCCACTGGTTGCTCAAAATCCCGTCCTCCCCTCCACATCTTAAATACCAGGCGGATGACTGTTTTTTCAGCGGAAGTTTGCCACAACAACAACAGTAAGGAAAAAGGACACGCACTCCTGTGTCCTGTTCAGTTTCAAAACTACTTAATGTTGCTGCCAGCATTCTTAGGGAAGAGTGCCCGCCAAGTACGCAGCACACATATCCGCCTTCTGATGAGTACCTGGAGAATCTTGGTGTTGCATGCCCGGTCCATTTCTACTTTTCACTATTTGCCTTGCATGGGAGTTACTTAATTATGTGAAATTAATGTCTAATAGCATTCCACTTCTGAAAGCTGAATTGCCACATGCACTGACCTGCAAGTGAAATATGCGTTTTAATTTGATTGTGCTTCACATCACTGCAGGTAGCAGCAGAAGTGCGTTGTCATTTAATGTATGGCAGACGCTGCGTGTTCTCACAAATAGATTTATTGTTGTCCTCTCCATGAAGAGTTCCCAGTGCACCTGAAAAGCACTGGGCTCAGTGAACCTCTTCTTGAAAATATTTCTGAAAGTAAAGCTACTATTAACTGAGCAATGAGGTCCAGCCGTTTCGAAACCTGCCCATCATCTACAGCTTGAAAAAACTGAGATCAAGACCATTGGTTGTGCTCTACACATTACCATATTGCTTTGCCCCATCACACTTTTCGTCTACATTAACGAACTTATTTGCCTATTTTTCATTTTCTGCCTTTTCAAGCGCTGAGTGCATTGTCTGGAATCACGTGTGCCTGGAGACCACCTACAAAGATACTTCTAACAGAACTTCACTTGTATTAGTGCGGTACAAATTCGGAAGAAACACGACACAGACGTAAAGAAAAAGGTGGGCGCTAACAGGCCTACCTTCAATATGTCTTATTCCATCATTTCTTTACCATTCTGCCAAATTACGAATGCACCTTCACTCTTGCTTTCTTGCTGGATAAACTTGTAAAAATAATAAATTTTGTGTTTCATTCACAGTAAGTACAAGAAAGCTGGTTTCCTCCATCTCATACCTGTCAGCTTCAAAACAGGATGTGAGTCTTGTGTGCCTTTAAATAAAGCGATGTTCATACCCTGCTTTCCTCTGTGGCTTCTTTGATACCAAGGGTGCATGCATGTTCCCTGCACTGCTCTAGCCATGTATGAAACACAGTAAAGAAAAAAAACTTCCCCATCTCCCGCTAAAAGGGAACCTTGTGTGGATGCGAAGCAGCGGGAGAAACGTCACCGCTCTCGTTGCACAGCGCGGAGCGAGAATGAGGCGCGCTCCGTCATTTTTATACCGCGGAACTACCGTGTTGCCCCCCAGCGGGGTATGCAGCTGTCGCACCACCTGTCGCGCGCCGCTCCGTAGAGGATTCCTAGAGGAGAGAACTGTAGCAGAGGAGAGGGGACGCGTATGCGCTGTGGTGGTGTGGGACGCGGGAGCCGCTCCGAAGAGTAGAGGATTCCTAGAGTAGAGAAAGGGGGTGAGCGTAGGAGAGAGGACGTGCATGCGCTGTGGGGATGTCGGACGCGGGCGCCGCTTCGTAGAGTAGAGGATTCCTACAGCAGAGAAAGGGGGGTGAGCGTAGGAGAGAGGGGGGAGAGGACGAGCATGCGCTGTGGGACGCGGGCGCCGCTCCGTAGAGTAGACGATTCCTAGAGTAGAGGAAAGGGGGGTTAGCGTAGGAGAGGAGAGATAGGGGGAGGGGACGCGCATCCGCTGTCGGGGTGTGGGACGGGGGGGGCCGCTCTGTAGAGTAGAGGATTCCTAGAGGAGAGAGAGGGGGGAGGGGACGCGCATGCGCTGTCGGGGTGTGGGACGCGAGGGCCGCTCCGTAGAGTAGAGCATTCTTGGAGGAGAGAAAGGGTGTGACCGTAGGAGAGGAGAGAGAGGGAGAGGAGACGCGCATGCGCTGTGGTGGTGTGGGACGCGGGAAGGAGGGACTTACTAAGCCCCCCCCAAACACATGCAAGCAACATCGAGGAATGGAGTCAACCTGGGCGACACACACCGCCTAGCTATTGTTAAGCAGCCTCTCTCTGCTCTCGGCCACGACTCTGGTGACTGTAGTGGTGGTTGACGGCCTTATATTGTACTACAGTGTTGTGGTTCGCATAGTGGGTGCTTCCCTACTTCATGAAAGTGGCCGGACGCAGGACGGACGCGGGAAGGGATGGACATAGCCCCGAGCATAAGATGCTTCGCATCTAAAACACGTTCTCTACGGTAAAAGTACATTCCAGGAGGGAGTAGAGGTTAGGTGACAAACTGCTGATAGGGTTCTTTTCAACAATGAACATAGCTATGTGGTTATGTCAGCAGAGAAGCAGATAAAACCAGAGACCAAGGTGAGAAGCAATAATGCATCCACGCCGTCCTCGATATAATTATTTCCTTTTGTTATGACTGATTTCTGCAGTCATTCTTTAGCATGTGTCTCTGCTAAGCAATCTTAAACACAATAGTGGCAAAACATTCTGTGGCAAGTTAGGGCTGTGCTTGCTGGGTCACACTTAGCAGGTGTCTTAATTTGTAGGCTGCATTCGCATGGCCTGGATTAAACGATACATTTCTTTATGAGGAAGAAACTGACTAGCACCATGAAGAAAAGAAGGGGTGAAAATGACAGACACAACATATATGTGTCTGTTGCCTTCTCTCTATTTCATCTACAGCGCTGTTTGATTCCTCCCCAGAAAAAGCCGTATTCAGTAGAACACCTGCAGTGTGTGCTACCACACATTCCAAACAAGTGCTCCACAAAAACTGTGGGAGTCATTCATTTCAGAGTCAAGTGGAGGAGCAGAAGCTCCAAATCTGGTATGAAGAAGAAAATGAGTATACCACTCTTGCCAGAAAGTAAGGTTTCCAAATGCTACGTATTTGGTGAAAAACTTTAAATATACCTTTCTTGAGGTAAACGGATTTGCAGGAAACTGCAGGATTAGTGCTGTTTAATTAGTACTGCAGATGATTTTAAGTATGGTCGCATATGCATAGTGTGCAAATACATTTTCACTGCACAACAAGAGTTATTGCAATGATGCCACACAGTTTTCTGTAAATATTAAATTACAGCTCTATACCTAGACAGATATGTTATGCAAGACGTACATTACACACTGCAAATGAAAGAAGTTTTGCAAGGCATACAAGCGATACTTCGCTGCATAATATATTATATATGTATAGCTGTAAAGCCCATATGACCATTATAACTGTTGTTTAAGACGGCCGACATTACTGTAAATGATTTTATTGTGGGTTTTGCCTGGGTGTGTAGAACTAGACCCACGAAAATGTGATCGGCGCAGGCCACGCCGGAATGTTTGAGAAATTTAGATTGCTTTAGACCAGGTACTCAAACTGTCTGGCCTTGGGGAACCCCAACGGCTTTTCGACCCCTAACAATTTTTCTTGAGCATGAAGACAATCGAAAGCGGGGCGGGGAGAGCTGATATCACTGTTGATGTAGAACGCCCGATAATGCATAGACTTGCGATTCCCTGTGTCCCCGTCGCGTAAAACGCCCGCCTATTGTACACTGCATGCTTCACGAGCCGCGCAGCGTGAACAGTGTGTCCACGCAAACGAAGCGCCGGAGGTACAGAGGCCTGTTTTATTTTTTGCAAAACAAAAGGCGTAAGGCTAAGCCTAAATGCTCGAAGCGACGCGTCTTACGTGTAGCAATTAAAGCGCTCGTTGCGCGTTTTCATTACAAAACCAACATACAGCAGTGGCAAATCACCATGTAGGAAAACTGCCATAGTCGCCGACGCGCCATGAGCCACGAATAAAACGCCGAGGGGCCCGTTAATGTCGTTTGATCTAGCTAGAACACTCGCGAATCACGGGCATGCTTTACCAGCGCTATCAGCGATCTGCACCCCGCAGATCGCTGATAGCGCCACCACGGACCCGAGCTAATGGGGGGGTTTTGTACCTCTCGCACGCCTCGCCGTGCGTGGCATTGCCGTGTCCGGGGAAAAGGGGATCCTGGGGGGTTGAGCCGACGCCCGGTGTTTGGACCTTTAAGGCCCCCCCGGCAGAGGCAACACACCCCTTTGGCCCCGGCTTCACGTAGACGGCACCCCTGGGCTTGACCCACCCAGCGGAAATCGGCAGTCGCCTTTTCCTGTCTCTATCTCCCTACATCTTCGTCTTTCTCTCTCACTTTCATTCTTTCCTGTCCTCTCCTCTCTTCAAGTTACTTACGTTTTTCCTGGCGGCAAGGGTTAACCTTGTGTGCATGACCCAGTCTTGGCTCATCATATCAGGTTATAGTAGTGGTGTACAGCTGGCGATGGCAGCACTTGTTCTAGCACATTTCCTGTCGCGTCCCCTTGTTGGGCTCCGTGGTGGGTGGCTGGCACCGCTGCCGAAAACAAATACTTACACTATGTTTAAAGCATCCCTCCCGTCATCCGATCGTAACCTTAAGAGGCTACGCACCGAAGGAGCATTTACAATTATTCACCAAGAAGCAGCAATTTCCGAAGTTCCACGTAATACACAGTGATGACACTGATGAAAAGGCGAGAACGATTTCTCCATTTCTTGTCGCAAAAAGCCTGACAGAGAAACTTGGTCCAGGGTACAAGGCATCGAAATTGGCCAGCGGAGATCTGCTGCTTGAACTAAAAGACCATGCCCAGTATGAGAAACTGCCTACACTGACATCATTTGGAACCTTCCACATTACCGTAACTCCACACCGATCGATGAATACTGTTCGTGGTGTCGTCTCTGATGACGATCTGCTTAATCTGTCCGACTCTCAACTTCTTGATGGCTGGAAGGACCAAAATGTTGTAAATGTTCAACGGATAAAGGTACGGCGGGACAACACAGAGAAGCCAACCAGGCACATAGTCCTAACATTTGCATCCAGCGAATTGCCTGAGAACATCGAAACAGGTTACACTAAACTGAGAGTCCGGCCATATGTACCAAATCCTCGCAGATGTTTCAATTGCCATAGGTACGGCCATAGCTCGTACACTTGCAAAGGACTGTCCACCTGCGCCAGGTGCGCTTCAAATGAGCACAACGCCGAGAACTTCCAAGCTGCAGCTCACTGTGTGAACTGTGACGAGGAACACCCCGCATACTCAAAGTCCTGTGCAGTATGGAAAAAGGAAAAAGACATCGTTTCGCTAAAAGTAAGAGAAAACATTTCATTCAGAGAAGCTCGAAAAAGTTGCTCAGCGTTTTACGGCACATCTTATGCTGATGCGGTGCGCAAGGGGGCAGCGTCGCAACAGCCTGCACCGCTAGCCCGGCCCGCCCATAGCGAGTCGGCAGTGGTAAAAGCCCCCGAGGTGGACGTAGTTAAATCTACGCCACCCACTTTGCAACAAAGCGTGGCGACTTCAAAGCCGTCAGGCTCCAAGGCCTCTCCTCATTAGGCGAGGCCAAAAACACGATTGACCAGCCCACACAAACGGGTAGCCAGTGCCTCCAAGGAGGCAATGGATTCAACCCCGGCACCTCAGGTGCCAAAAGATCGGCGTGGCTCCCTGGAGCGCGCCAGAAAAAAAACGATAACGGGGCCAGACGACGGTCCCGTTACTTGAAAGACACATCTCTTGCGGTTGAACACTTAAAACTTTCTATCGTACACACAGCACAACCCTATTCTCATTATGGACCCCCAGATCATACAGTGGAACACAAGAGGCCTTCTTAAAAACCTTGACGATGTACAGGAACTCCTTCACGAACTCACTCCAAAAGTGCTGTGTGTGCAGGAAACACATTTAAAATCTAAGCATACAAACTTTCTTCGTCAGTATGTTGTGTTCCGTAAGGACCGCGATGATGCTATCGCATCATCTGGCGGCGTAGCGATTATACTGGACAAAAGTGTAGCGTGTAAACAATTACAGGTACAAACTTCGCTTGAGGCAGTGGCCGTTCGAGCTGTGCTGGTAAACAAACTTATCACGATTTGCTCTGTTTACGTGCCTCCGCACTATCACCTCCACAAACGTGAATTTCAGTCACTAATGGACGAGCTGCCAGAACCCTATCTGGTCCTTGGAGATTTCAACGCGCACAATGACCTATGGGGTGACTCTCGCTGCGATGCGCGAGGTCGTCTTATAGAACAGTTTCTCTTTTCTTCGGGTGCCTGTCTCCTGAATAAAAGAGAACCTACATATTATAGCCTTGCAAGCAAAACATTTTCATCGAGAGATCTTAGTATTGCATCTCCCACCCTCCTGCCTCATTTCACATGGAATGTGATTAAAAATCCTTACGGAAGTGATCACTTCCCAATAGTACTGAGCGCACCAAAAGAGAATGAAGCTACTCGACAGGCGCCTCGATGGAAGATTGATTCAGCCGATTGGGAACAATTCCGAAGCATTACTCGTATCTCGTGGGATTGCATGTCTTTCTTAAGTGCAGATGCTGCTATTGAGTACTTCACGGCATTTCTTATTGATGCTGCTTCCTCATGCATTCCAGAAAATCGTGGTATGGCTTGCAAAAGACGCGGTTCCGTGGTGGAACGATAAGTGTAGGAACGCGCGTAAGAGGCAAAACAAAGCGTGGAGTCTGCTTCGCGAATTCCCTACAGTGGAAAATCTGGCTAATTTCAAACAAATAAAGTCCCAAGGGAGGAGAACACGCCGACAAGCTAGAAGAGACAGCTGGCACACATTTATTTCCAGTATCAATTCCTATACAGACGAGGCAAAGGTCTGGCATAGGGTTAATAGAATAAAAGGCCGCCGATCATATACACTACCACTGGTAGACGATGAAGGAAACAGCTTAGAAGACCAGGCGAATTTCTTAGGCGCACATTTTGAACAGATATCTCGTTCGTCCGAACTACTCCGAGACATTTCAAACATATTGCCGCATCCAGTATGCAGCACGAGAACAACGAAGAGCACGAGCAGCCAGAGAGAAAGACGAGGCTCTCGCCCGACCAGCTTGTCAGTGTTTTTGTTCAATTAAAGTGAGCTGTCCTGCATTCGACTTCTGCTGTGTCTGCGTCGTGACACTGGTGGAGGCGCTGGGTACATGTTCGGGACGCCTGCCAACAGCCCCGCATCTAGCCCTGAAAGACTTCCGCGCGTCGATACACCTGTTCACCGCACCAGCCGCCGCCTGTTAGGCCTGAGCCCAGAGTTCGGACCTTTGCCAGAAAGCATGACCGCGCCTGGAAGCAGTGGCCCCAACATGACCAGCCCCAGCACGACACAGGTGACCACGCCTGGAAGCAGTGTCCCTGACATGACCAGCCCCAACACGACACAGGTGACTGTTTTGAACCCTCGTATCCCTGTGGACTTCCATGGCAACCAATATGAGGACGCGGATGACTGGCTCGAGGAGTTCGAGCGCACAGCCAACGTTAACGGGTGGAACGCCGCACAGAAATTAGGCTACGTATATTTCCCCCTTCAAGACGGAGCCCGCACATGGTTCACGAATCGCGTATGGTCGTCTTGGGACGAGTTCCGGCTGAAGTTCCTCGACACGTTCGCAAACACCGAAAGACGAGAGCTTGCACAGCGACTCCTCGAGTCACGGATTCAGAAACCAAATGAATCCGTTGCGATGTTTGTTGAGGACATGGCGCGGCTATTTCATCGAGCAGATCCCGGTATGTCCGAAGCCAAAAAGATCAGCCACCTCATGCGCGGCGTTAAGGAGCAGCTCTTTGCTGGTCTCGTGCGAAACCCGCCTACAAGCGTCGACGAATTTTCGAAGGAGGCGATAGCCATCGAACGCGCACTGCAGCTACGCTACCGCCAGTATGACCGCCTAACCAACAACGCACCAATCAGCGCGACAGCCGTGACCACAGTGACTACACCTGACGAGTCTTCTTTGCGCCAAATGATACGAGAAATCGTGCAAGAAGAGATCAAGAAGCTCGTTGCCAAGCCGAATGACTGCGCAATTGCGTCAGTTGCAGAAGTTGTTCGCCAGGAGATTCAGCAAGCGCTTTCGCTTCCCGAGCCGACCACCAACGTTCCAAGAGCAAGCTACGCAGACATTGTCCGCCGACAGCCATCTACGTTGCCGACAACGCGGCAGTACCACCAGCAACAGCCGCCGACAGCGCCCTGGTACCGCAGGGAAACTTCGACGCCGATGCGACCACCGCTTCGCAAAACCGACATTTGGCGTACCCCTGATTATAGGCCCCTGTGCTTTCATTGTGGGGAAGCAGGCCACATCGTTCGGTATTGCCCTTATCGCGTCGCCGGGTACCAAGGATTTCCGTCCACTACTCCTCGGCGCCATTTCAACGAAACACCTGACGTCGATACGAGTATGACGCCCTCCCGGGACGTTTCTCCTGGGTTCCGGCCGCGCTCGCCCTCTCCTGGACGCTATTCTGCATCCACCGGGTTCCGGCCGCGCTCGCCCTCTCCTGGACGCTATTCTGCATCCACTAGACACAGCACCACTGACATGCCGAGAGGCAGGTCTTCCAGTCCACGCCTGGGAAACTAAAAGCAGCGACCTCAGGGGGGAAGGTTGCGACTCGTCGAAGTGCTGAAAATCCCCCATTATTGCCGAATGAAGAGCCGAAAATTTCCAATGATTCGACGAAAGACGAGGTTGTTACCGCCGACATTGCATTGACGATTGACGGTCACGACGTGACGGCACTGGTCGACACTGGTGCGGACTTCTCGATAATGAGTGAGAATCTGGCAGACAAGCTCCGGAAAGTGAAAATGGAATGGACGGGACCGCAGATTAGAGGAGCTGGAGGGCAGCTACTCACACCTACTGGAAAGTGCACCGCAAGAATCAAGATAGGGGATTCCTCATTCGTCGCAACTTTCGTCATTCTTTCTGAGTGTTGCAAACAGGCAATCTTAGGGATGGATTTCTTGCGGGAATACGGTGCCGTCATCAACATCCCGGACGGTGTACTGACCTTCTCAGCGGATCAAAGCGCAGCGCTACACCGAAAGTCCCTGCGCGTCATCCACGACGTAACCGTACCACCATTATCGTGCCGCCTTGTTTCTGTCGCGTGCAACACGCAGCATACTGGAGAAGGTGTCGCTGAACAAGTATCGACGCTTTTACTCTCTCGAGGTGTTGCCATTGCCAGATGTCTCGTCAGTGTTGTGTACGGACAAGCAGAGGTCCTGTTGACGAATTTCAGCAACGAGCGACGACACATTACAGAAGGCACCACAGTTGCCTACTTTGACGAAATTGCCGAAATCCGCGAGTGCTTTGCAGTGCAGCAGCAAGAGCCGCAAGCCGCGTTAGCCCTACCACCTGTTGACGTGAGCACGGATTTATCATCCCCGCAGAGACAGCGTCTAGTGGACCTTCTTCACCAGTTCAAAGATTGCTTCTCATCGACTTCAAGGGTCAATCAAACACCACTGACGAAGCACCGGATAATAACGGAGGAGGCGGCAAGGCCAATTCGACAAAACCCTTACCGCGTAGCACCGAAAGAGCGCGAAGCAATCCAAGAACAGGTGAAGAAAATGCTCGACGATGACGTCATCCAGCCGTCAAAAAGCCCTTGGGCATCGCCGGTAGTGCTGGTTAAAAAGAAAGACGGCAGCTTGCGCTTTTGTGTCGACTACCGCAAGCTGAACCGCGTGACAAAAAAAGACGTATACCCATTACCGCGCATCGACGATTCACTTGACCGGCTGAGGAATGCACGCTACTTCTCGTCGATGGACCTCAAAAGTGGATATTGGCAAATTGAGGTCGATGAGCGCGATAGAGAAAAGACTGCTTTTGTAACGCCGGACGGGCTTTATGAATTTAAAGTCTTGCCCTTCGGGTTGTGCTCAGCTCCAGCAACATTTCAGAGACTGATGGATACCGTTCTGTCAGGCCTTAAGTGGCAGACGTGTCTGGTATATCTCGACGACGTCATTGTTTTCTCGGAAACATTTGAGGAACACCTAAGAAGGCTTCTTTTGGTATTCAGAGCAATACGGTCTGCCGGCCTGACACTGAAACCCGAGAAATGTCATTTCGGTTTCAAGGAACTCCAGTTCTTAGGCCATGTTGTGAGCCACGAAGGTGTTCGACCTGACCCCGACAAGATTGCGGCCGTCAGAAAATTTCCCGCCCCAACAGATAAGAAAGCAGTGAGACGTTTTCTTGGCCTCTGCGCCTACTACCGAAGATTTATTGCCAATTTCTCGCACATAGCCTCGCCGTTAACACGCCTAACAAGAGAAGACGTTCCCTTCGTATGGGGCGACGATGAACAAGCGGCATTTGAAAATCTCCGACAACGCCTGCAGACACCACCTGTGCTTGCTCACTTTGACGAGGACGCTCCTACCATGATCCACACAGATGCCAGCAACGTGGGTTTGGGCGCTGTACTCGTCCAGTGGCAAGACTCCGCTGAGCGGGTGATCGCATATGCAAGTAGGACGCTTTCCCGTGCCGAGTCCAACTACTCCACAACGGAAAAAGAATGTCTTGCTGTTGTATGGGCAGTTATGAAGTTTCGCCCATATCTCTACGGCCGTTCCTTCCACGTAGTCAGTGACCATCATTCCCTCTGCTGGCTGACCAACTTGAAAGACCCGTCTGGTCGGCTAGCACGGTGGAGCTTGCGCCTTCAAGAATTTGATATGACCGTCGTCTATAAGTCGGGACGGCAGCACTCCGACGCTGATTGCTTATCAAGGTCACCGATAAAGCGCGACGATGTCACAGAAGATGATGACATGGCGTTTGTAGGAGTCGTTGACACCGCCACGATTTCGTGGAAGCAGAGGGAAGACAACGAGTTGCTTCCCCTTATTGAATTTTTGAATGGCCGGACTACAAGCGTTCCTAGAACGTTTGCAAGAAGCCTGCCGTCATTCTGCTTGCGCAGTGGTGTACTCTATAAGAAGAACTTTTCTTCCAGAGGCAGCACTCACCTGCTTGTCGTCCCGACGTCCATTCGCGAGGAGGTACTAAGTGCTTGCCACGATGAGCCAACGTCCGGTCACCTCGGATACACGCGCACATTGGCCAGAATCCAACAGAAATACTACTGGCCAAGGCTTCCAGCTATTGTGAAGAATTACGTGCGCACGTGCCTCGATTGTCAACGACGGAAATCGCCACCCCTAAAACCAGCTGGACTGCTACAACCAGTTCAAGTGCCCACGGTGCCTTTTGCCCAAATCGGAATGGACCTTCTCGGACCATTTCCGACTTCACATACAGGGAACAAGTGGGTAATAGTCGCCGCCGATTATCTCACGCGCTACGCGGAAACAAAGGCTTTGTCAAGCGGCACCGCAGTAGAAACCGCACGATTCTTTATAGAAAATATCGTTCTGAGGCACGGTGCTCCGACAGTGATAATAACGGACCGAGGTACCGCTTTCACGGCCACGCTCCTGAAGACAGTGCTTGAGCTCAGCGGAACAGCCCATCGAAAAACCACTTCTTACCACCCGCAAACCAACGGCTTAACAGAACGCCTCAACAAGACTATTGCCGACATGCTCAGTATGTACATCGACGTGGATCATAAAAATTGGGATGACATTCTACCGTACGTCACGTTCGCCTATAATACAGCTCAGCAAGAAACTACGCGAAGGACGCCCTTTAGTCTTCTTCATGGCCGTGAAGTGACGACCATGCTTGATTCCATGTTACTGCATGACTGCAATGATACAGACTCGGACGCTGAAGCTTTTACTCAACGAGCTGAAGAAGCGAGGCAGCTTGCGCGCATCCGAATCACCCAGCAGCAGAATTACGACGCACAACGTTATAATCTGCGACACCGATACGTCATCTATCAGCCAGGCGAGAAAGTGTGGGTCTGGACTCCTATCCGCCGGCGGGGACTTTCTGAAAAATTACTGAAGAGGTATTTCGGTCCCTACACAGTTGTACGACGCCTAAGTGACGTTAACTACGAGGTCATTCCCGACAGTCCCTCGCGAACTCGCCAGCACAAACCAGAAATCGTGCATGTTGTGCGAATGAAGCCCTATTGTTGGCATTGACTTGTGCCATACGTCTACTACACCGTCTTTTGTAGTAGAGCATCGGGACGATGCTCTCTGGAGGGAGGCAAATGCCGCATCCAGTATGCAGCACGAGAACAACGAAGAGCACGAGCAGCCAGAGAGAAAGACGAGGCTCTCGCCCGACCAGCTTGTCAGTGTTTTTGTTCAATTAAAGTGAGCTGTCCTGCATTCGACTTCTGCTGTGTCTGCGTCGTGACAATATAAAACACGAATAGAACAACTGCCTATACAAGGAAAAGGTAATAATAACGAAGGATATAACCGACAATTCGTCCTTGCAGAGCTTCAGGCATCCCTTAACTGCTGTAAAACATCTGCCCCGGGTGCCGATCGCATAGTGTATGAAATGTTAAAACATTTGCACCCAGAAACCCAGAAGACACTCCTTTGGCTTTATAACAGAATATGGTCTTCTGGCCTTATCCCGTCCGCCTGGAAAGAAGCTGTTGTTGTCCCTATACTCAAAGAAGGAAAGAACGCGTCCTTAGCAAATAGTTACAGGCCCATAGCATTGACGAGCTGTCTCTGCAAACTTTTTGAGAAAAATGGTAAACCGGCGCCTTCTTCATTACCTTGAAAGCAACAATCTTTCAGACCCCCCTTCAATGTGGTTTCAGGGAAGGTAGATCCACAACAGATCACCTTGTTCGCATAGAGGCGATGATACGGGATGCCTTTATACACAAGCAGTATTTCCTGTCGGTGTTCTTAGACATGGAGAAGGCATACGACACCACGTGGCGTTTCGGCATTATTCGTGATCTATCCGCCATGGGAGTCCGCGGGAACTTGCTAAACACTATTGACAGTTATCTATCCGACAGGACATTTCGTGTAAGAATTGGCGATGTGCTGTCACGGCCATTCACGCAGGAGACAGGTGTACCACAGGGTGGTGTGCTGAGCTGCACTCTCTTCATCATAAAAATGAACTCCTTGGGCACTGTGATACCTCGCACACTGTTTTACTCTATCTACGTGGATGATGTGCAAATTGGTTTTAAGTCGTGTAATCTCGCTATCTGTGAGAGGCAAGTGCAGCTTGTTCTGAACAAGGTGTGTAATTGGGCAAATGAGAACGGATTCAAGCTCAATCCCCAGAAAAGTACCGTTGTTCTTTTCTCAAGGAAGAGGGGAGTATTACCAGACCCCAGCATTGAGATCTGTGGCGAACGACTATCAGTGAGCTCTGAGCATAAATTCCTTGGCGTCATATTAGACTCAAAACTAACATTTATTGCCCACCTTAAGCATCTCAAAGCAAAATGTCTCAAGGTAATGAACCTTCTCAAACTTTTGGCACGCACAACGTGGGGCAGTGATAGACGATGCCTTCTGAGCCTGTATAAGAGTCTCATAGGCTCACGCCTTGACTATGGAGCCGTAATATACCAGTCTGCCACACCGAGTGCCCTAAGAATGCTAGATACCGTTCACAACCTTGGTATCCGCATTGAAACCGGGGCCTTCAGAACTAGCCCTGTAGAGAGTCTCTATGTTGAGTCGGATGAGTGGCCTCTATATCTCCAGAGAACTTACTCGAGCCTCACATACTTCCTGAAGGTAATTGCAGACCCCCCAACATCCGTGTTACGAAGTTATATATGACACCACATCTACCACCCTCTATCACAATCGCCCAGCGGCACGAGAGCCCATCTCACTCCGTGTGAGGAGCCTCTGCCATCTCATGGACGTTGGCCTTCTGGAACATCGTCTCATGGCTCCTGCAAACGCATTTGCACCGTGGCTTTGGCAAGTTCTTGATTGTGACACATAATTTGTTGAGGTCACGAAACATGCACCACAGGCACACATCACAATGCATTTTCTCAAACTTCAGAATAAGTATTCCTGTTCGGAGTTCTACACGGACGCGTCAAGATCACAAGCTGCTGTATCCTATGCAGCTATTGGTGCTAACTTCTCCGAGTCCAACGTTATTAATGCGGAAACAACTATTTTCACTGCTGAAGCATATGCAGTATTATCAGCTGTAAAGCACATCACAAAAACAAATAGGCCGTAATATTCACCGACTCCCTAAGTGTAGTCAAAACTTTAAAATCCCTCCGTAAAAGTAAAAATCCTGTAATAAATCATCTCTATTCTACCCTGTGTACAGCGTACATGCCAAACAAGCATATCATTATATGCTGGGTACCTGGACACAGAGGTATCAAAGGCAATGTTCTTGCAGATGAAACTGCAGGAATGGCGATAACAAGAGCGAGCAACCACTCTTTTAGTATGCCAGCAATAGACTTGAAATCTTTTATAAGGAAAAGGCTAAGGAGGTACTGGCAGCAACAGTGGGACAAAGAAATACATAAAAAACTGCACATAATTAAGCCCCACGTAGGTAAGTGGCTACCAATATCAAAAACACGGAGAACAGAAGTTATGTTTTGCCGCCTAAGGATCGGTCATACGTATAGCACACATAGCTACTTGCTGACCAGCGCCGAACCACCTACCTGCGACAAATGCGGCAAGTCCCTTACAGTGCTTCACGTGCTCCTGGAGTGCCGCGAGCTGGAGACATACAGGAAAAAGTAATTTTTAATTGCCCTTCCGCCAGCATGTACCGTTACATCCAGCAATGTTCATCGGCATTGAGCCACTTTTTAAAGCTGAGTCAGTTTTAGCATTTCTGAATGAAGTCAAATTTTTTCGAGTCATTTATCCAGGAGACCGTAGCGCGACCTCCTGAGAGAGGTTGTTGCTGCGACAGATCAAAGGAAAGTACCTGCCTCCTAGCCCTTGCGCGCAAGGACCTAGGTGAGGTATTGGTGCTACGTGCATACTTTCACGAACCTGATCATGATCATCTGCCATACCGTCCATAAACATTGATCATCCCATGTACCACTGCCATATTTTTAACCTATATATGTTTTAAGCTTGTATAGAGCTACTGACTTTAGGCCGCTTTACAGCCACATTACATAATCCATCGTAATCCATTCGTCATCGCTTCCTGAACATTCATAGTACTGGCGCTCTTTGGCCACACTTGGCCCTTGCGCCAATAAACACCACCATCATCATCATCAGCGATCTGCGCGTTCTGTCGCCACGGGTCTGTGAATGCGGCGTGTGATGGTTTCGTTAAATGCAAAATGCAATGCAGATTCGCATGTCTAAATAAATAAATTATAGCTGCTAATGAGGGAGCAGGTTTCACTATTCTGGCCGCTCGCGGATGTCCTGGGTTTCGCGGAACTCAGGAGTTCAGCGAAACCCAGTTTGAGAACCCATCTATTTTAGAGTTATTTGCGGTATATTTGCGCGCACGACACGAGTAGTCGAGTTCATTCTGTAGCTAAGCCTCCGCGATAACACTGGAATGTTCAATCACTCGATCATCTTAAAAAGATAATGCGTTCCACCGGCGATTACATTATCGGTGACCATGATGGCCGTTAACATAAATTGCGAGTGTACAGTGATCGAGTGAACTTGGTTTTCCGGGCACAAGTCTGCTCAGTTGAAAGTTTCTTCTTTAAGAGCTGGTCTAATTGCCACCTTCGTCATAACCTCGGGGCAACAAATGACTTAGATCGCCAGATGAGAAGCGGTTCTGAGTGCAGGGTTCGTACTGTGACTGAACGCAAAGCGTGTGAACTTGCATAAGCTCTTCCTAGGTATACTTGCACATGTGAGAGTGCCTCTCTCGGTATATATGCTCACGGCAAATATGCATGTTTTACCGCAAAGCAAATTTCCGTCGAATCCTTTGTTTTGCTTTGCTCCAACTGTTGTATCGCCGCCGGATACACCATCCGGCGGAGACAAAATGCCCGACACCACACTAACCTCTCCACTCCTCCTTTGTATCCTACTCACCATCCGTTCATGTTCCCATCACCTTGCTATACTATATCGTGGCTATGCTATGCTTTACCATCTCCCCTCCTTCTTTCCGTACTCACCCTCAGATCCCTTCTTCTCACCCTCACTCCCTTTTCCTCCCCTTGCTATACTATACTATACATCAGAAAGATTTCATTCATTGTTTTTCTTTATAGCAATCACCGAAATGAAATCAGCAGACAAGCATGAGAATATGTGATCAAGGATTGCACAGATAAGTACAGCTCATTGCAGGAGTAGAGCAGAGACAGGCTTGCAAAAGAGTCTGGTGTGATGTAGCGGAGATGCCCTCTCCCCTCAAGAGCAACATCTGGCGAGGCAGTTCGAACTGTCCACATTCTTTCTGATTTGCTCTATTGCGGTGCGCACATGATATGTGGTGTCACAGTGAGTGGAAATTTAGGCACATTTTGCAGGACAGATGCTGGCTTTTTCGTTCAATGAGCCATTGAAGCTTTCGCGTCAGAATTGATCCCTCAATGGCAACCTAGCCGAAGCACTGCACTTTTTTCCATTTTTCCCCACTTGCGATTTACTAGCCCAGTGACGGGGCAGCAGACACACGCGCGTATGGGTATCTCCTTTCTGTCTAGCTTCGCACGTCACCGGAGGGTTCACGTTGTTGTGCAAGTAAAAATTATTGTTATTATTATTATTATTATTATTATTACCCGCGGCCATATGTGATTTTAACCATTTGTCACTCATGTAAGTGATAGCTTGTTTTTTTTATTTAGCAGAGCACTTTTTGTATGAAGAAATTTACGTTGCGATTTTATAATTGCTAATTGTGATTCTTAAACTCACAGCATCATCGGCTGTGCTCCCGAACAACTGGCTACCTGCTCGTAATATTCCGATACTAAAGAAAGGCAATCATCACTAGTTGACAGCTACTGTGTTGTATCACTCACCTCTTCGTGTTGTAAACTTTTAGAACACATTATTACTGACACTCCTACATTGGTTTCTACATGATTGAGCAATTCTAAGTCCTATGTTCTAAGTCCTACTTTAAGCCAGCCAGTACTGTATCCATGACACGTGGAAAGTTACAGGTGCCGAGCAAAGGCCAAAGGGCATGACCTTGAACTCCAACAGGCCGTCCGGTGTTATAAAGGCAGTCTTCTCTCGTTCTCTCTCGTCGACTTAGATTTGCCAATAGCCGGTCTTCAGGTCCATCGACGAAAAATACTTCGCGTCGTGGAGTCGGTTCAGGGTGTCGTCCATGCGTGGGAGAGGATACACGTCCTCCTTTGTGATTTCATTCAGGCCTCGATAATCGACGCAGAAGCGAAGGGTTCCGTCCTTCTTCCCTAAAACCACGGGTGACGCCCACGGACTCTCGGACGGCTGAATGATGTCGTCGCGTAGCATTTCGTCCACTTGTTTCTTCATGGTCTCGCGTTCACGCGTCGAAACTCGGCAAGGGCTCTGTCGAACTGGTTGGGCACTTTCTTCTGTTATGATGCGATGTTTCGCGACTGGGGTCTGCCGAATTCTCGACGCTGCCGAGAAGTCCTTGATTTGTAGGAGCAGGGCTTTGAGCTGGTCGTGCTTGACCTTCGGAAGGCTCGGGTTAACATCGAAATCTGGTTCGTGACCTCGATTTGTCGAAGCAGGTTCGGCAGCATCGAAGAGGGCGAATGCATTGCTGGCGGCCACGCATTCGTCGATGTAGGCGACCGTCGTACCAATGTTGAGGTGCCTATATTCGCGGCTGCAGTTTGTCAGCACTACCTTTGCTTTACCGTCACGCAGCTCGGCTATACCTCTTGCCACGCAAATTTGACGGTTCAGGAGTAGGTGCTGATTGCCCTCGATGACACCTTCAAGGTTCGCGGGTGTTTCGGTGCCGACGGAAATAACGACGCTGGAGAGCGGCAGAACGGTCACCTGCTCTTCTATCACATTCAGTGCATGGTTCCCTGGCGTCGCGTGGGGCGGGAGCACTTCTTCTGAGGTTAAGCTAGCCAACTGGGCGCAAAGGCACCATGAGTGTGGCATGTAAATCCCGTTGTACATGAGATGCATGCCGTGATTTTCATGTTATCACCTGTCACTTATGTTTGTCATACATTCACGTCACGCAGTACCAATTTTGGTGTCTCTCAAGCTATCGAAACAGCCGCCAGCGTGCCATGAGCGTGCATGCAACTCATGTTGCGCGTGACATGTCATGTTTTCCATATAAGCACTTGTCATTTTAGGGGCAATGCTCCTCTTAGTTTAACCTTGTCACGCGTCAGGCATAACCGGCGGTATCTCCCGAACAGTATAATAGATGCGCTGTCTCATAGAAGTACATACAAACTGCAGTTGAGTGATGATATTCTAGATGGCGCTGTACACAGTCTGTGTCGTCATCACCATTTCTCGTCTCATTTCCTAGATGGCGTTGGTCCAATAGAAGTGTGTGCAGTAGTACGCTTGTGTGAATCGCCACTAGATGGCGGTGGAAGTGCCGCTACTTTTTTAGGTAGTGCCGCTAGAGGATGGACGTGTTTTTCGTGGGCTCCGGAATGACAGCGACAGATAAGTTTTTTGTGCATGATTCGAGCTTGCTTTTATTAGTTATATGAGTACATAAGCCATTAGCTTGAAGCTTAATTGGGGTTACAACTTTGTACTGTTTCTTGTGTGACAGTGGCCTGGCTTTTGTGTTGTTTTTTCGGCCACCACGTGGCTGAAGGGTACACAAGTGCTTTGAAGCATACTGGCGGAGTCTTGTGGTATCTTTTGGCTTTGAGTGCATGTAATCCGAAGTGTGAACGATCTAGCCATGGTCAAAAAGACCGTAAAGTGTTCAGGGTGCGGAATTGGATGGAAAATAGAGGATGACAAGGCAGAACAAGCTGACGCCAAGTGTAAGCAATGTGAGTTAGAGGCGAAAATGGAAATAATGATGGCTGCCCAGAAGGAGCTCATGGTAAAAATCGCCGAGCTGGAGAATGCGTTGGAGACAGAGCGAGAAAAAAAATTACACCATCTCCCGCTAAAGGGAACCATGTGTAGATGTGAAGCAGCGGGCGCTAACGCTTACACTGGCGGTGGCGTTGACGCTGGCGCTATCGCAGCGTTGCGCAGGAGAGAAAACTGAGGAGGCGCAAAGCACGCAGTGATGGAGCGGTGTTTCCTACTGGAACATGCCAATCGCTGCTAATGGGCAATGAGAGACAGAAGACTCCGACTGGACACAGAGACCCGCAGTCGGCTTTTAGTTAACGCGCACGCTGCGAATTTTTATTGTTCAACAACGCACAGAAGAAATCTCCCACCGGCACCACCTTGGAGGTCAAGATCCATTGCTATATATACGGGATGGACAATGAACGGTTGTGCAGCGCGAGCAGTCGGTTTTTTCAACCAAGAAACTCGCTAGCAGACGCTGCCTGCGTCGGCGTCGCGAGGCGAGAGAGGGGGCGACGCGCATGCGCAGTGGGGGTGTGGACGCTGTGGGCAGGGATGCCTAGAGGAGAGAGGGGGGGAGCGTATTAGAGGAGAGAGAGGGGGGGGACGCGCATGCGCAGTGGGAGCGCGGGGAGGGATGCCTAGAGGAGAGAGGGGGGGAGCGTAGGAGGAGACAGAGGAGGGGAGGCGCATGCGCAGTGAGGGTGTGGTTGCCGCGGGGAGGGATGCCTAGAGGAGAGAGAGGGGGAGAGGAGGTTTTTTATTTTTTTTTGAAAGGTTTGCGCATGCGCAGTAAGGGTGGTCACGCCGGCACACCACCACCACCACCACCACCACCACCGGATTAAGCTTCGCCATAAGATGCTTCACATCTAAAACAATGGCTATGGGAGAAAGGCTTAAGTCAGCTGAGGAAGGGTTAGCGAAGGCAGTCATGGTGAACAAGGAAGCAAGCGACGGCGGGAACAGGGGGGCATCAACCCCCCATAGTGGGAGACGCGTAGGGGGAGACAGGTTTGGGGAAGGCAGGTGCAGGGGTCACAGGACCCAGTTTCCGCGAGGTGGTTTTGGGGATGCGGGGAACAAAACAGCGGCGGTTGCGCGAGCTGGTGACCGAGGCAGTGGCCAGGTGCGGGACAGTCCAGCAGAAAAGTCGGAGCACGTGATAATGGCCGGGGACTCGAATTTAGCTAGATGCGCAGAAGCAGTCAAGGAAAGGGTGAGAGACGACAAACGAGTTTTAATAGGGACGTTCCCAGGACGTAGGCTGGGATCAGTGATGAGACAAGCTAGCGCAGAACTCGCAACTAAAGCTGATGGACGTAACCTCGTGATAATTGCGGGAGGTCTAAAGGACGTCTTGAATGAAGAATCAGCCGAACTAGCGACCAACATTGGCGAAAGGTGTCAATGACATGCGCGCCATTTCCCCTCAGGTGCAGATAGTGGTATGAACAATACCCGAGGTACCGGTGCGTGACGGCAACCTCCACAGAGCGGTTGTCGACGCAAACAAAGAGATATGGCAGATGAGTCGAGAGAAAGGCATCGAGGTAGTGGAAATAAACAGAGAGGTGCACAGGTGGGGCGGTTTTCGAAGAGACGGAATACACTTCAATAAGAGGCTTGGTCATGAGGTGGGTTGGCGACTTGCAGGACGCGCAGTAGCTTTTTTCGGGGGCACGCGGGCCCTTCGGTGTCCAGGGTAGCGTGTAATGAGGACAACAACCAGGGAGACTCTGTGACAGGTAGTATAGCGAGAAACCAGAGAAAAGGTAAAAGAAGGGAGAAGGCGCGTGTCGCAATTGGTTACATTAACATGCAGGGTGGCAGAAAAAAGGCAAAATGGTTAGAGATTGAGGGACAGTTAAACAAGGAACAGATAGGTGTTTATGCGGTTACAGAAACACACCTTAGAGACTTGGAAGAGCCACCACATATTGACAATTATATTTGGGAAGGATGCAACAGGATCATATCAGAAAGGAGAGGTGGGGGGTGTTGGAATGCTTATTCATAGCAGAGCAAACTGGGATAGAGTGAAGCAAACGTGTTCAGAGCACCTATGGGTTTTCGGGCACAGTAGGTGCAAAGAAAACGTGGCTAGGTGTAGCTTACTTGTGGACGGGGAATAACTGCAGAGAAAAGAATCTGGAGATAGTGAAATGCATAAGCACCGATATTCAAGAATTTCGTCATGATTCCGAAATAATCCTTCTAGGGGACATGAATGCTCACATACATGAGCTTGACGGATATTCAGACTCCAATGGCAAGTTATTGCTAGATCTCTGCGAGCAACATAGTCTTGAAATAGTTAACGCGGGGCCTAAGTGTGAGGGACAGATCGCGTGGGAAGTCGGAAACAGGCAATCGAGCATTGATTATTGTCTCATGACAGAAGGAATCTATGACAAACTTAGAGAGATGAGAATAGACGAGGAAGGCATTAACAGCTTGGGTAGTGATCATAAACGCATAACATTACAAATGGGATATAAAACTGAAAATAAGAACCATAGAATCAAAGTTTGGCAGCTCGTTATTTAAATGAAAAAACAAATAACAAATATAGCCGCAAGAGTCGAGGAAGAAGTAGACGAACTACCAGGCAAAGACTGGAAGTATAGTGAGCTGCTACATGTAATCACGAAAGAAATAGAAAAAGAGAAGAAAACTATTTCTTGGAAAGGAAAGAGAAAGCCAAAAAGTTGGTAGAACAAAGAAATCCGGGATGCGATCGAGAAGCGACGTGAGGCATCACGGCAGCACAGACAGGCAAAAAAGGAGAAGCGGCCACAGGATGAAGTCAACCAAGTATGGGAAATATATTTAGAGCAAAAATTCATTGTGCAGAAATTAGTCGAGGCAAAAATTAAAGGCGAAAGTGAACGCTGGATGACAGAGATTCGCGAAAAGAAGAAGGCCGCGCCTAGGATATTTTGGGGCCACCTAAAAGCGCTAGGTAGGAAGTCTGTCACAATGCATCAACATATGGTAGATGAAGAAGGAAATCGATTGGAAGGGTATGAAGCGCTAGGTTACATCCGAAAGGTAACAGCCGATTCGTTTAAAAAGGTCGCCCAGGGGATTGCCCCCGGTGAGTAAAAGTATGCAGAAGAGTACAACCGAGGAAGATGTAGTACTTGAGAATTTCAATTGGAAGAAGGCCGAAGGAAGAATTCCTAAGCGCACTACTCCGGGCTTAGATGGGGTTCCCGTCAGCCTCATCAACGAACTAGGACATAGCACTAAAGAAGCACTGCTAAAAGCCATAGAAAAGTGCTTACAGGAGAGGAAAATACCATACAGTTGGCCAAAAAGTAGAATGAACTTAATCTATAAAGGCAGGGGAGAAAAGGATAACATTCGCTCGTATAGACCGCTAACCATTACATCGGCGCTATACCGGTTGGCGATGCAGGCAGTAAAATTAAAAATGGAAACGTGGGTAGACCAAATGATATTTTGGGAGAACTCCAGAATGGATTCCGAATCGACAGGCGGTTAGACGATAACCTGTTTGTGCTTACAGTGTATAGAAATATCAAAAATAGAAAACAGGCCCTTATACGTAGCTTATCTAAACATCACCGGGGCATATGACAACGGTAATCAGGAAATTTTGTGGGATATATTGAAGGAAGTGGGCATAGGTGACGACTGTATACAGCTTTTGAGGGAAATATACCGAGAAAATACAGTTTGTGTAGAATGGGAAGGAATAAGCAGCAAGGACAGCGTTGACATTAGCAAGGGGCTGAGACAGGGATGTCCTTTGTCCCCGCTGTTATTCATGCTGTACATGGTGAGGATGGAAAAAGCGCTAGAAGGAGCAACCTTGGATTTAATCTGTCACACAAACAGGCAGGCGCGATGGTTGAGCGGAAGCTTCCAGGTCTATTTTATGCTGACGATATTGTCTTATTCGCGGACAGTCAAGATGATATACAGCGGCTGGCAGATATATGCGGAAGGGAAGGCGAGGCCCTAGTACTAGGTTTTAGTGCAAGAAAATGTGGATTGATGGTATTCAATGATCACGAAGACCATGCGGTCTTAATACAGGGCCAAGAAATACCGATGGTAAGCGAGTACAAGTACCTCGGAGTGTGGGTAAATGAGAGGGATAGATATATGGAGGTACAAGAGAAAGCATCGGTAACAAAGGGAAAGAGGAATGCTGCAATCATGAAGCACAGAGCGTTATGGGGATACAATAGGTACGAGGTGCTTCGAGGGCTGTGGAAGGGTGTGATGGTTCCGGGGCTTACATTTGGGAAACTCAGTGGTGTGCATGAGGTCAGAGGTGCAATCAGGAATGGATGTAATTCAAAGGACTGTGGGACGCCTCGCGTTGGGCGCTCACGTGAAGACGACAAATGAGGCTGTAAAGGGTGATATGGGATGGACAGGTTTTGAAGTGAGGGAAGCTCAGAGCAAAATTAGATTTGAAGAGAGGCTGAGGAAAATGAAGGAGAGTAGATGGGCAGGGAAGGTTTTCAGGTATTTGTATAGAAAAAGCGTCGACACGCAGTGGAGAAAAAGAAAAGAACTAGGAGTCTCACCAGTAAATATACGGCTAGCAGTGTGGGCGACATGGACAACAAGGAGCATTACGCGAAAAGTCAGAGAGGCGGAGAGGACTTATTGGATGACAGCGATGGAAAAGAAGCCGGCTCTCAGTGACTACCGAAAGGGAAAAAAACGAAATAAGGAGGGAGAAGGTTTTATGATAATTCAAGGGGAAGCGCTTTACTGTTTGAAGCAAGGTCGGGTTGCCTTAGAACGCGTAGCTATAAAGCGAGATTCTGTAACGAAGAAAAAACAATGTACATGCTGTGGGGGGAACTAAGGAAACGATGGAACATGTGCTGATTGAATGTGGCGATATCCACCCAGATATACGTGTGGGCACGAGTCTACATGAAGCCTTGGGTTTTAGGGACAACAATGGAAAGCTGAACACGTCCGCGATAGAAATAAGTAAGAGACGGTTAGAGTATTGGTGGCAGAAAAGTAGAGATAAAGGAGAAAAATGAAGAATGGGGAAATAAGGTCATTCTGCCTTAAGAGGCAGAGAGTTGGACCGTGAATTTATATTTTTTTTGCTATATTAACATAGATTTAATCAATGTAGATAAGGCATTAGGCCAACATAAAAAGAAAGTTTTTTTTCGAGCCTGGTGGCAGACATGTCACCGCCCCGTTATAAAGGGGACGCTCATAGCATCCATCCATCCATCCTCTCCGATTGGCGGCTGCGTGGGCTATGCCTGGGTGTGCGGGGAGCGAGTCCCTCTCTCAGTCTCCTGGATCGTTGCCGTACGTGTCGGATCGTTAGTGGGGCATGGACGAAGCGGAGCGGCGGGCGCGCAGGGCCGCGGCGGCTCGTGCTCGTCGCCAGGATCCCGCGGTGCGAGCCCGAGAAGCGGCGGCGAAGCGAGCGTGGCGCCTGGCGGATCCCGAGACGGTGCGCGCCAATGACGCCGCGGCGCAACGTGCACTCCGAGCAGCGGACACCGAAAGGTGAGCCCGAGAAGCAGCGGCGAAGCGAGCGCGGCGCCTGGCAGACCTTGATGGTGCTCGTGCGCGGGAAGCTTCTCGCATGATTAACGGTATCAACCATAACCTCCGGAGCTTCGCACACCTCACCATCATTCACCTCGTGGATATGCTGTGATTTTTTAGATGCGAAGCATCTTATGCTCGGGGCTTTGTCCGTCCCTCCCGCGTCCCCCCGTCCGGCCACTTTCATGAAGTAGGGAAGCACCCATTATGCGAACCAGAACACTGTAGTAATATGAAGGCCGTCAACCACTACTACAGTCACCAGAGTCATGGCCGAGAGCACAGAGAGGCTGCTTAGCAATGGCTAGGCAGGTGGTGTCTGTCGCCCAATTCGACTCCATTCATTGATCTTGCTTGCATGTGTTTGGGGGGGAAGGGGGGCTCAGTCCGTCGCGCCTTCCCGCGTCCCACAGCACATGCGCGTCTCCTCCTCTCTCTCCTCTCCTACCCTTACCCCCTTTCTCTCCTCTAGGAATTCTCTACTCCACGGAGCCGCGCCCGCGTCCTACACCCCCCACAGCGCATGCGCGTCCTCTCCCCCTCTCTCCCCTCTCCGACGCTCAATCCCCCTTCTCTCATCTAGGAATCTTCTGCTCTATAGAGTGTAGAGCAGAGGAAAATACATGCAACAATAAGGCATGAATGTACAATAAACAATAGGCGCAAGTAAGAAAGTACAAAGCAAAAACTACAGTTCTCAGGTTAACTGACGCACGTAAAACGGTTTGAGGCGCACGCCATGAACGACTTCATGTCGCGCTCGGCGCCGTTGAGGGTTCGTAATGCCGTCTGGCATACCCTCGTAGTCAAGAGCACCAAGACGTCGAAGCGCCTTGTATGGACCGAGATATCGCCGAAGAAGTTTTTCACCAAGTCCACGTAGGCGTATCGGCATCCACAACCAAACCCGGTACGCGGTATTCCGCGTAGCGTGCGAGTTGTCGCGCTTGTTGGGTGCGCTGAATGTAGACAGTCACGTTGAGCTTTTCTTCGTCGGCGACGTTGGGTAACATGGCGTTGAGCGTTATGGCCGGGTTCCTTCCGTAGACCAACTGGTATGGCGTCATCTGCGTCGTTTCTTGGACGGCCGTATTCTATGCGAAGGTCACGTACGGAAGGATTGCATTCCACGTCTTGTGCTCGACGTCCACGTTCATGACCAGAATGTCGGCGATCGTTTTGTTGAGACGCTCTGTGAGGGCATTGGTCTCTGGGTGGTAGGCGGTGGTCCGGCGGTGGCTTGTGTCGCTGTACCTCAAGATCGCCTGTGTTAACTCCGCTGTAAAGGCCGTGCCTCTGTCGGTAATGAGGACATCTGGGGCGCCTTGACGCACAACGATGTCCTCCACAAATAAGTTTGCTACATTGGCGGCGCTGCTGTTGGGTAGGGCCCTTGTTTCGGCGTAGCGGGTGAGGTAGTCGGTAGCTACGACGATCCACTTGTTTCCATCAGCCGACGTCGGGAACGGCCCCGGTAAATCCATACCGATTTGCTGGAACGGCCGCCGAGGTGGCTGATGGGCTGCGTCGCTGGCAGCCCCAGCATGTCCTCACGTACGAGCGACGTCGGTGGTAAGGCGTGGTCAGTAGTACTTCTCTTGTATCCTCGCGAGCGTGCGGGAAAAACCGAGGTGGCCAGCCGTCGGGTCGTCGTGCAGGGCTGGCAGAATTTCTGCTCGCAGCGCCGAAGGACGATAAAGTAGCTGGCTTGGGCCGGAGAGAAGTTCTTCTTTACGAGGACGTTGTTTTAGATGTGAGGCATCTTATGGTGAAGTTCAATCCGGTGGTGGTGGTGTGCGGCGTGACCACCCTCACTGCGCATGGGCAAGCCCTCTCCACGCACCTCCTCTCCTACGCTCCCCCCCTCTCTCTCTCTCTCTAGTCATCCCTCGCGCGGCGTTTACACACCCACTCCTAGAGTAGAGGATTCCTAGAGGAGAGAGGGGGGGAGAGGACGCGCAAGCTCTATGGGGATGTGGGACGCAGGCGCCGCTCCGTATGATGCTTCCTAGAGTAGAGAAAGGGGTGAGGGTAGGGTAGGGTAGGGTAGGGTAGGATAGGATAGGGGGAGGGGACGCGCATGCGCTGTGGGGGGGTGTGGGACCAGGGGGGCCGCTCCGTAGAGTAGATGATTGCTAGATGAAAGGAAGGGGGTGAGCGTAGGAGAGAGCGGCCGAGGGGACGCGCATGCGCTGTGGTGGTGTGGGACGCGGTAAGGAGGGACGGACTAAGCCCCCCCTCAAAACACATGCAAGCAAGATCAAGGAATGGGGTCAACCTGGGCGACAGACAGCCACCTGCTTAGCCATTGCTATAGCAGCCCCTCTCTGTGCTCTCGGCCATGACTCTGATGACTGTGGTAGTGGTTGACGGCCTTCATATTATTACAGTGTTCTGGTTCGCATAATGGGTGCTTCCCTACTTCATCAAAGTGGCCGGACGCGGGACCTGGGACGCGGGAAGGACGGACATAGCCCCGAGCATAAGATGCTTCGCATCTAACAACCGACTGCTCGCGCTGCACAACCGTTCAACGCCGACGCAGGCAGCGTCTGCTAGCGAGCTTCTTGATTGAAAAAACCGACTGCTCGCGCTGCACAACCGTTCACTGCCCACCCCGTATATATAGGCACTGGATCTTGACCTGCAAGGTTGTGCTGGTGGGAGATTTCTCCTGTGCGCTGTCGAACGATAAAAATTCGCAGCGGGCGCGTTAACTACAAGTGGACTGCCGGTCTCTGTGTCCAATCGGAGTCTTCTGTCTCTCATTGCCCATTAGCAGCGATTGGCATGTTCCAGTAGGAAACACCGGTCCATCACTGCGTGATTGTGCCTCCCCAGATTTCTCTCCTGCGCAACGCCGCGATGAGCGCTAGCGTCAACGCCGCCGCCAGTGGAAGTGTTAGCGCCCGCTGCTTCGCATGAACACATGGTTCCCTTTAGCGGGAGATGATGTAATTTTTTCAAGAAAAGTGATGCCAGTCCTCGCCTGAATACTTCTGGGACAGCGATGGTCCTGCCGTCCAGGTATTCCACTAGACCCCTCAGTTCCGGGTCGGCTCGCTGTCGTTCGGCGAAGTCGTCGGCACTTATGGCTCTCAAGAAGCTGTCATCATCTTGGTCGTCGGGCGGTAGTGGGTCGACGGGGGGCACGAGACAGGCAGTCAGCGTCGGAGTGTTTCCTTCCGGACTTGTACACGACGGTAATGTCGAATTCTTGAAGTCTTAGGTTCCACCGCGCAAGGCGACCTGAAGGGTCCTTCTAGTTAGCTAGCCAACACAAGGCGTGGTGGTCGCTTACAACTTTGAAAGGCCAGCCGTAGAGGTAGGCGCGAAACTTATATGTTGCCCAGATGATGGCAAGGACACTCCTTTTCTGTTGTAGAATAGTTGGCTTCCGCCTTGATTAGCGACCGGCCAGCATAACTGAAAGCCCTTTCAAGTCCGTCAGTCCTCTGCACTAGCATGGCTCCGAGCCGCACGCTTCTTGCGCCGGTGTGGATTTCCGTGTCGGCGTATTCGTCAAAGTGCGCAAGTATCGGCGGCGTCTGGAGGCGTCGTTTCAGTTCTTGAAATACTTCGACTAGTGCCGTTTCCCACTTAAAGTCCACGTCGGTTTTAGTGAGATGGGTTTGCGGCTCGGCAATACGTGAAAATGTCTTGACGAAGCGTCTGTAGTAGGCGCACAAGCCGAGAAATCGACGTACAGCATTTCTGTCGGTGGGTGGCGGGAAGGAAGCGATGTCCGCTGTTTTCCATGGGTCGGGATGAACTCCAGACTTGCTAATCACGTGGCCCAAGAGCAAGATCTCTTGGTATGGAAAGCGGCACTTTTCTGGCCTCAGATTGAGTCCGGAAGTCTTCATTACTTGAAGTACATATTCAAGGCGCCGAAGGTGCTCATTGAAGGTTGAGGCGAACACAACGACGTCGTCCAAGTACACGAGGCAAGTCTGCCACTTTAAGCCAGCCAGTAATGTTATTGAATATTTACCTTTCCCTGAGAAGAAGAAGAAGAAGAAGCCGCCTAGAAGCACGCGTGAGCTCTCACCAAGAAAGAAGAAAGCGTCCGCCATGGTCTGTGTTCCAGCTATTATTTGTAAATAATGTAAATACAGTTGTGTTTCTTCAAATGCCGTGACCAATTATTTCGCAAAGTGGTGCCGCCGGGAGTACTCACCGGGACACTACACGCTTCGAGTGCTCATCGGGAACTTTCAAACGGACGACAGCACGTCGCGAGGACAGCGGCAACCTTAGAATAAAGCCAGACAGGACATCCTGAATGGACATATGCCGCTGCTTTTCGCCGTGACAGCATAACTGACCAGTGCACTGGGGTAAGCGAGTTCACGCATATTGTTGAAACACAAGATGAATCGCCCCAAAGCGCTGAAAGAGAAGCGAGCGGCGCGACGACAGATGAATACGCGTCTCATCAATGAAGCCAAAGCCGGGATGGAAAGTGTTGATAGTGCAAAGATTTCATCTTTGATTGAACGGCTACAAGGATATAACGCAGATTTGGATAGGATTAACGCCGAGCTAGAAGAACTTATTCCAGAGGGCGAGTTCACCACAGAATTTGAAGCTGTGTTAACGTATCAAGATGCTGCGCTAGGAATGCTGGGGCAGCTGAAGGCTCGAGAGTGGCGATTCCATCAAAACCAGTGCTCTGCGACAACACAGTTTCTACCTGCAAGGCCATCCCAGACGCTCGAGGCTCGCGCACCGCGCAAGTCAATCAAGCTTCCCACACTCCAGCTGCAAACATTCGACGGACAGCTCTGCTACTGGCCTTCCTTTTGGGAGGAGTTTAGAGCCTCTATTGATGAAAACGAAAACCTGACAAAAGGAGAAAGATATCAATATCTAAAGACTCTTCTGAAAGGGAACGCAGCCACCGCGATTTCTCGTCTGCAAGCGACAGCCGAGTGCTACGACGATGCCATCGAGATTCTGAAGAGTCGTTTCGGCGATAACCGTCGCATCGTACAGGACCATCTACGCCGACTGCGCGCACTACCAGCAGTTGATTCGTCAGAAGACGTCCACAACCTTCGAAAGTTGTTGGATTATGTGTAGTGTCACGTCCGAGGTCTGAGAGGATTAAACGTCAGTCCTGCCAGTTATGCAACTATGATGACGGATATTTTGTTCAAGGCATTGCCAACAGACATTGTCGTTGGTTTTTACCGGAAAGAAGCTAACTTAACGTTACCACCGTCTACGACCAACAATGCAGGCTCTGCACAACAGCATGACTCATCATCGATAGCACAGCCGAGAAGGAGTTGCAAGAACTCTTGACTTGTCTTCGCGTGGAAGTTGAAAACCGCGAAAGAAGTGAGGTTTACGACTTTAAAGGAAAGAAAGGCGCCCGTCCACCTGAAGAGAAAAGGAACTTGCACTCCACTCTGCCAACAGCAGCGGTCTTAGTCTTCGTCGAAAGTTAAGGAGAAGGACTGTCTGTTTTGTGGGTCTGCAAAGCACGGAACTCCAGTTTGTGACAGTAGTATTACCCATGAAGAAAAGTTGAAGAAATTGGCTACCGAGAACCGATGTTATCGATGCACCGTAAGAGGACATCTAGCCAAGGACTGCTACCGAAAAGTCAAGTGTGGAACATGCGGAGGTAGACACGTTTCTTCAATGTGCGATCCCAAGTGGACACCTAAGAAGAAAGAACAGAAAGGCTCAGTAACTGGAAACAGTCTGCATACCAGCTCTCATTCGTACCTGGACTCTGATGTCTTATTGCGAACATTTAGGGCATGGATCATGGGGAAAACGCAAAAGGCCCATATTCATGGCATGGTGGACGGCGGAAGCCATCGTACATTTATTCGTGAAGACGTGTCCAAGACACTTGGATTCAAAGAACTTGGATCTATTAATCTACAGTTAAATATATTTGGACAGACAAGTTCCGTTCCGAGACAACATCGTGTCGTCGAACTAAAACTTCGCAGTCAGCATGACACCCAGGAGTACCTGTTAACAGCCATTGAAGTACCATTCGTCTGCAAGGATGTTGTACAAGTACCAGTCGACCATGACTTTGTCAGAGACATCGAAATCGACGGCCATCTCCTTGCTGATAAGTTGGTGATACCGGGCATGGCTGCAGTTCCGGGAATCAGCCTTTTAATCGGTGCTGAGCAGCTATGGCAATTCATGTCGGGAGAGACCAAGCGATACCATGGACAGAAAAGCTTGGTGGCGATGGGTTCTGCTTTCGGATGGATGTTGCAAGGACCACTTTCTTTTGACACCTCTTTGGAATCAGCTCTCAACGTATGCGTCTTGCGACTAAGTACGTCTGCGGACTCTACTGACGAGATTCTACGGAGGTTCTGGGACTTGGAGAGCATCGGGATTATGCCAGCCGACAACACTCCAACCAAAGAAAAGAATACGGTACTAGAAAGATTTGAACACTAGGTTACCTTCTTCAATGGTCGCTATCCAAGTCGCGCTTCCGTGGAAAGAAAGTTGTGGACAACTATATGATAACCGAATGCAAGCAATGAAGCGATTGAAGTATCTAGGGAAGAAAATGAAGAACAATCCGGAGTTTGCCGTGGAATATGATGCCACCATCAGGAACTATATGAAGATGGGGCATGCCGAGAGAGTACCTAATCGAGTTGTGGAGCAATCATCTCGGATTTACTACATGCCGCTTCACGCAGTTGTGCGAACCGAGTCTCGCGAAACATTCTGTATTCGCGAAACATTCTGTATTCGACCGCTCCCCCGTAACATGCACCCCGACCGAAACCGCGAGCGATGGAAAGCTAGAGCAGCAACCCTCCATAAAGCGTACAGCGGGGAACGGGATGCTGTGTGGGTAGATGCTGCATGCGATCAGCACGGAGCCACAGCGGTGGCCTACGCACCGAACACCCCTCCATTAATAAAAGAATTACCTCCTGGAACGAAACCAGAAGAAGCGGAAGAGATCGCTATTGCGCTAGCGCTCGGCAGTTCCAATGCTACCTACATCCTAAGTGATTCAAAAACTGCATTGCTAAATTATGCTAGGGGCCGAGTTCACCCTACCACACTCCACATGCTGACCCAGCATCCCCCCTTCCTCCCGCAGTGCTGAGCTCATCTGGGTGCCCGCGCATTCGGGAAACCCTGGCAATGAGGCCGCCGACTCTTTAGCCCGAGGGTCTAGAAACCGGGCACAGGCGGATCTCGTGGAGGGTTCCTCGAAGGAGCGGGCGTGTACCTTTGCTGAGCTCACCGCGAATGCTCGTGCCGAAAGGCAGATATACCCACCTCCCCACTCTTCCCTTACTACCAGGCAACAGAACATATGGCGCCGTCTGCAAACACGCACCTTACCTACCCCCTCCCTCCTCTCCCACTACCAACCCATCCCGCCTTCCTGCCCTCTGTGCAATGCACCGAGGGCAAACCTGACCCACCTTCTCCTGGCCTGTCCGTCTTCTCCTCCTCCCGACGGGCCGGTGCCACTGAAAACCTGGGAGGACTGGGAGACCTCGCTACGCTCCACGGATCCGGCAAGGCAGAAGATCGCCGCCAGCCGGGCTGCCGACGTCATGGACTTACTAGGCATGAACGTTTGAGTGTAGTGGGGTCGCGCGGGGACCCAGGGGACCAGGGAGGTCCCGAATTTCCTCGAAATAAAGTTTTTTCGACTCGACTCGACTCGAGTCCACGACTACTCGGGTAAGAGTAGTTTTTGACGCATCCTCTCAGGATCCTGATTCCTCATCCCTCAATGAGCATCTCGAGAAGGGACCAAAGCTACTAGCCGACTTGGTTACTCTTCTCATACGCTTTCGCCTCAACCGTGTTGCTCTGACAGCCAACATAGAGAAAGCCTGTTTCCAGATTAGCGTAAAAACAGAAGACAGAGACGCACTGAGATTCCTATGCTTCAAGGAAACACCCTCTGAGAGTAAGGCTGAGGCTGAAATAGAGGAATGGCGCATGACAAGGGTGCTCTTCACCATAGCAAGTCCATTTCTGCTCAACGCCACACTGCAACATCACTTGAAGGCAGTGAAAGGTCCAACAGAAGAAACGGCCAAGCGGCTCGCTGCATCATTCTAGGTTGATGACCTTCTTATCCGAGCCGAAAAATGAGGATTCAGCAGAAAGAATATACAGAGACGCAAACGCTGTTATGGAATACGCTGGGATGCGTCTGAGGAAATGGTCATCGAATTCCAAACTGCTGAGAGATCTCATTTATACAGCTGAAGATGGCGCAAGCGCAGGAGTTGTCAAGATATTGGGGCTCTTGTAAGATCCTCTGACAGACCAGATGACAGTAGCGGCAAAATCAGCGTTAAGCTTCTTGGAGAAAGGGCAAAGGCCTTGTAAGAGATATGTGCTGCAAGCAGTGTCAAGGACATTCGATCCACTGGGAATGGTTGCACCTTTCAGCATTCATTCCAAGATATTGTTTCAGGAGCTGTGTCAACGAAAAGCAGATTGGGACGGATATTTGCCTGCGGACATTACTGTACAGTGGAATAAATGGTGCTCAAATCTGCAGCACCTTCCTTCTATGACTATCGCGCGTTGGGTGAAGACTGGGCTAACAAGTCACTCCATGCAACTTCACATATTGTGTGATGCTAGTCAGAAGGCGTATGGAACTTGTGCGTATTTGAAATTCCTTGACCAAGAAAATGGCGCTCATAGTCACCTAATTATGGCGAAGTCGCGAGTGGCGCCTCTGCAGAAAGTGACTTTGCCAAGACTGGAATTACTTGGCGCTTTGCTCGGAGCAAGGCTAGGGAACTTTCTGAAGGATGTTCTTAATATCTGCAGGTTGGCAACATTCTTTTGGACAGCTTCCAAGGTCGCACTACACTGGATCCGCAAAGAATGAAAATCTTTTGTCGAAAATAGGGCTACTGAAATTCAAGCATGTTCTGTGAACAGCCAATGGCGACACTGCCCCGGTACGGATAATCCGGCGGATTACCTCACTCGTGGAGTACCAGTGCAACTTCTCAAGACATATACATTGTGGTGGAAAGGACCACCACGGTTGACAGAAATGGAGGATAGATGGCCCACGAACAGTCTTCAAGAAGATTAACCTTGTGATTATGTAGGCTTAAATGAAGCTAAAGTCGTTGTGCAAGTTCTACATGTCAGAACATATATGCCTGTTTTAGATCTTCAACATCACTCATGCTTGACGAAAGTATTACGAATGACTGCCTGGGTATTTCGTTTCATCAAAAGTTGCAAGGATTCAAGTATCAGAGGCCACGCATACCTCACGGCCGAAGCAATCTGCGGCGCAGAAGATTACTAGTTGCGAAACAGACGAGCGCTAAGAAACGGGGACATAGACAGAGGCACACAGGACAGGCGCTCAACTTCAACTCAAAAGGGGGGATCGCCACGACCTGTGTAAAGGCGGCCTTAGATAAGTCTTGCCGACATGAAATACAGAAAGCGGTGGAAATTCAGGTTGAGCGTCTCAAATCAGCCAAGTACCCGCCGTCGTTGATCCACAGTGTGTGCAAATCCCTTCTGCAGAAGTTGAAGCGCACTCGCACACCCAACATTAGTACAGTTGACAGACATGCAACTGTAGCTGTTTTGTATATTCATCGCATTACCCATAATTTGAAAAAAAGTCATTTCGAAGGTACCACGTCAATGTTGTGTTTTCCACCCCGTGCAAACTTTCTAAGATTTGCTCTCTCGTTTCTAACAGGGGTCGTAAGCAGTGTTCTAAGCGGCATGCCACTCAGTTGACTGTATGCGCAGCCAATGTTGTGTACTGCATCCCTTTGAGCTGTGATAAAGTGCACATTGGGCAAACGGGTAGATGCTTCAATGAAAGGGCGAGAGAGCATAGCTTGTCAATTAAGAATAACGCTGGTGGCCACCTTTCGGAGCATTGTAAAAGGTGTGGATGCACTCCGGAGTTCGCGCGCACCGCTTTCCTCAAGCGTTCACATGACAGAACAGAAAGGGAAATTATAGAAGCTTACCACATTCACCAGTCTGGTGATAAGTGTATCAGTGTTCCTTCTATCACACTTTGTGACGAGGAGGTCGCCTTCTTAGAAGGTTATCTGTTAGCCTCCATTCTTTGACATGATGTTTTGGGCTGTTAAGCTATGTTACCTGTGATGATCACTTCAAGTTGTTGCTGACGCAACTCCTTGTTGTTTAAGCATTGTTACCGATCCGTTGTTGGTTTTGCTTTGGTTTTGACGCGGCGCCTTGGTGATCAAACTTTGTTTCCGGTTTTTATGGTGTTAAAACTGCTTCATTCACTTACGCAGCTCTTGGTGAAGTTTTTTTTATATATTTTTAAATTCTTGTAGCACCTGCGCAGTCTCTAGCCTTTTTTCCAGTAAGGTGGGTTGTTTGTTTCCACATAGGTGGGCCGTTATTCTTTTCCTTTTTTCTTTGATGGATATGTTATTTTTATGGCGCTCCTCTCGATGTTTAGGCTTTAGTGATCGCGCATGCGTCTATTTAGCTCTGTTTAATGCAAGTGAACCGTGGTGCTTTAATCTCTGACGTTTTTTATCGCCTTTGCCAGGTAGGGAGCTGATTAGGCACAGGTGGGCGGCAATGATGTGGTGTTTCAGGTGTGGGTGTGACACTTTTGTTTTCGGGATGAATAACAGATCAATGTTATCGCCTTGGCTGCTTGGTGGTATGTATTTTCATGTCTGGTCATTAAACCTCAGTTGAAGTTGAGCGCCTGTCCTGTGTGCCTCTTGTCTATGTCCCCGTTTCTTAGCGCTCGTCTGTTTCGCATCAAGTATGAACCAACTCGCCCAAGCACACATCTTGCCAAGATTACTGGGTCAAGGTGGTTCAAGAGGATGCTTATGCGGAAGAAATCTGCCAGCTTGGAAAGGAACAACAGCTGTATGACAAGTCCGATATAATAATGCTTCATCCTTTTCTTGACAGGAAACGACGGTTGCGTGTAAGGGGACAGCTGCAATTCTCACAGGAAGCAGAAATCAAGCATCCTATTTTGCTGCCTCCATTTTATCAGTTTACAAAACTTATAATAAGAGATTGCCATAAGCGAACACTCCACGGAGGCCTACAAGATACCCTTACTGAACTTCGAGAAAACTTTTGGGTATCGCGCCAGGAGACAAACTGTGAAGAAGGTTATCAGAGCTTGCAACGCTTGTGTCAAGACCCGCTTAAAGCCAAGCAGCGCACCTGCTGCACCATCACCAAGAGAACGAGTACGCCGATCAGATCCCTTTCAAGCGGTTGGAATAGATTTTGCAGGACCACTCTATGTGAAAGGCAGTTACACCAGGACCTACATTGTACTATTTACTTGTGCCGTCACAAGAGCAGTACATCTTGAATTAGCCACCGACCTGTCATCAGAAAGCTTTCTACTCACGTTTCGCAGATTTATAAGCACGTCGTGGATTGCCTGATGTGATCTATACAGACAACGCACAGACTTTCAAGAAAGCGTCAAAGGAAATCTCCTCTTTGGCCGGAGTATTGTTCGGTGGAGAGCTACAAGACTACTGCTCTCAAAGAAGAATTGAGTGGGAAGTTCATCGTAGAAAGGGGAGCGTGGTGGGGCGGCTTCTGGGAGAGATTGATAAGAACCGTCAGGACCAGCCTCCGGAAGATTCTAGGCAAAGCAAAGCTTTCGCCTGAAGAGTTAACAACAGTGTTGTATGAGGTAGAGGCGGTAATTAAGTCCCGGCCTTTCACTTACCTGTCAATATCAGCCGAGGATAGTGAAATGCTAACGCCGGCTCATTTCTTAAGCGGTAAACGCTTAACAAGCCTTCCCTATCCGAACGAAAAGGCCGACACTTCAGGCTCAAGATCTACGGTCACGAGAAAGTAGCTCCATAGCATATGTCGGCAAACTCACTCATGAGTCGACTCACTCAGACTCACTCAAGACTCAGATCGAGCTGTGAGTCTGAGTCTGAGTGAGTCTGGGTGAGTAATATTTTAGTGAGTCTGAGTCCGAGTGAGTCCGGTCGAGGAAAATTTTGGTGAGTCTGAGTCCGAGTGAGCCCTAAGTCCAAAATGTATTTCTTGAGTGAGTCTGAGTGAGCTCTACACTGTTTTGCCGATCTATGGTTCTACTTACTCGATTGCAGCAGTACTATCAGCGTTACGTAGGCTCAAGCTTATACTCAGGCCGAATAACGCATACTTCAAAGCACCAGCTTTCATACGCCAGCTCAATATTTATTGATCAGAGGCGTGAGCTACGGGGAGGGGGGGGGTGCCATGACCTCCCTTCCACCCCCGAAAACTCTGTTCCGGCAACTTTTGGTAAAAATATTTCATGTGAGTCATCTCTTTCAATATATGGTGCTTACTGGATTGCAACCACTGATATCCTATATTTGAAGGTACGAGATCAAAAGGCGCCAAGTGGAGCCCCGATTATGCGAGATATTGGTGATAAAGAGCATTGACACCAAGTTCAAAGAAGCCAATTGTACGCTAACGGACTCATGAGTCGGCTCACTCAGACTCACTCAGACTCAGATAGAGCTGTGAGTCTGAGTCTGGGTGAGTCCGGCTGCGAAATATTTTCGTGAGTCTGAGTCCGAGTGAGTCCCAAGGGCAAAATATATTTCATGAGTGAGTCTGAGTGAGCTCCACATGTTTTGCCGACCTATGCTCCATAGTAAGCAATTGTTGGAGCATTTTTGGAAAAGATGGACGAAAGGATACCTGCTTAACTTGCGCTCAGCGCACTTTGCAAATGTGCAAGGTTCTAACTATCTAAAAGCTGGTGACATCGTTCTTCTTTATGAAGAAAGCATCCCACGTCAGCTATGGAAGATTGGGAGAATCCAAGAAGTACATCGTGGACGTGACCAAAATATAAGAAGCTGTTCGGTTAAACTTCCGACAGGCTCTGTAATACGACGACCTGTCCAGCTTCTGTACCCGATGGAACTGTCTTCGCTGTAATGAACTCAAAGTGCGCGGCGTTGCGGTGGGCGGAGGGTATTGAATATATACCTTTCGTTTTGTAGAAGAAGAAGAAGAAGCCGTCGAGAAGTACGCGTGAGCTCTCATCAAGAAAAATGAGAAAGAAGAAACCGTCCGCCATGGACTGTTCCAACTATTATTTGTAAATAATGTAAATACAGTTGTGTTTCTTCAAATGCCGTGACCAATTATTTCACAACTGTATTCATGACACGTTGGAAAGTTGCAGGTGCCGAGCAAAGCCCAAACGGCATGACCTTGAACTCGAAGAGGCCCTCCGGTGTTATAAAGGCAGTCTTCTCTCCGTCTCTCTTCTCGACTTCGATTTGCCAATAACCGGTCTTGAGGTCCATCGACGAAAAATACTTCGCGTTGTGGAGTCGGTCGAGGTCGTCGTCCATGCGTGGGAGAGGATACACGTCCTTCGTGATTTCGTTCAGGCCTCGATAATCGACGCAGAAGCGAAGGGTTCCGTCCTTCTTCTTCACTAAAACCACGGGTGACGCCCACGGACTCTTGGACGGCTGAATGATGTCGTTGCGTAGCATTTCGTCGACTTGTTTCTTCACGGCCTCGCGTTCACGCGTCGAAACTCGGTAAGGGCTCTGTCCAACTGGTCGGGCACTTTCTTCTGTTATGATGCGATGTTTCGCGACTGGGGTCTGCCGAATTCTCGACGCCGCCGAGAAGTCCTTGATTTGTAGGAGCAGGGCTTTGAGCTGGTCGTGCTTGACCTTTGGAAGGCTCGGGTTAACGTCGAAATCTGGTTCGGGACCTCGATTTGTCGATGCAGGTTCGGCAGCATCGAAGAGGGCGAATGCATTGCTGGCGGCCACGCATTCGTCGATGTAGGCGACCGTCGTACCAATGTTGAGTTGCCAATATTCGAGGGTGAAGTTTGTCAGCACTACCTTTGCTTTACCGTCACGCAGCTCGGCTATAACTCTTGCGACGCAAATTTGACGGGTCCAAGAGTAGGTGCTGATCGCCCTCGACGACGCCTTCAAGGTTCACAGGGTTTTTTGGTGCCGACGGAAATAATGACACTGGACAGCGGAGGCACGGTCACCTTCTCTTCTATCACATTCAACGCATGGTTCCCTGGCGTCGCGTGGGGCGGGAAGCGCTTTTTGCGAGCTTAGTGTTACCGACTCCGACCTCAGGTCGATGACGGCGCCGTGGTCACTTAGGAAGTCCATTCCAAGTATCACATCCCTGGAGCAGTGTTGTAGGGTTATAAAGCTCGCATGATAAGTCCGGTTATTAGGAGCGAAGCTCCTTATGGCGAGACCTGGCCGGTTGTCGAGCGGCGTCCGGCGTCAACCATCCTCTGTAGCCCGTAGTGTTCCCTTATCGTACAATAGAGGGCGCTGTCCCATAGAGATGCATGCAAACTGCAGTTGGGTGACGATATACTAGATGGCGCTCTACGCATTCCATTTCTCGTCTCGTTTCCGAGAGGGCGCTGTCCCATAGACATGCGTACAATATGGCGGTTGGGTGAAGGTACGCTAGATGGCGTTGGCGGTGCAGCTGCTCTCCGATTTTAGGGGCGACCTCACCCTCTCCTCTCCTACGCTTCCCCCCTCTCTCCTACGGTGCCCCCCCTCCTCTCTCGCCTCGCGACGCCGATGCAGGCAGCGTCTGCTAGCGAGTTTCTTGATTGAACAAACCGACTGCTCGCGCTGCACAACCGTTCACTGACCACCCCGTATATATAGGTACTGGATTTTGACCTCCAAGGTGGCGCCTGTGTGAGATTTCTCCTGTGCGTGATTAAACAATAAAAATTCACAGCGTACATGTAAAATTAAAGTGAGCTGCAAGTCGCCATCACTCTGATCGACCCTTTAGTATAGGCGCGCCCGATCTCACGTCGTTGATGATGTACTGGGCAGAATTCACGGAAGATTCACGGTTTACCGATGAACCTCCGGAGCTTCGCCCACTCATCATCATTCACTCCGTGGATATGCTGTGAATTTTGATGGTGACTCTCGCCGTGCACACTCCATCCGGCGTTATGAGATGGCCTCCAGCTATCCGGATTTCGGGGCCTCGCCAAGCAGTCTTCACTTTCTTCAACTTCGTCGCGAAAAGCCCACTGACGACGGAATAGTCGGCTGCAGTGTCGACGAGAGCGGTGACGTTGTGGCCGTCGATGAGAACGTCGAGGTCGCCAGTCCGTCGCCTTGCGTTCCTGTTAGGTCGCGGCGTCGGATCACGGCTGCGTCGATTTGTTGCGCTGCTTCCATGCTGCGTCGTGAGGTTGTTGTCACACAACCTATATAATACTCAACCGCGTCACCTGCACCATGTCCGCCAATTGTTGCCGCATGTAATAATAATAATAATAAGAATCATAATTTTTCACTGCACAACAACATGAATTCTCGGGTAACGTGCAATGCTAGACAGAAAGGAAATTCCCTTACGATCATGCGTCTGCTAGCCCGTCACCGCAGGGCGAACGAGACCAGGGGCTATGAGCTTGTGAAGCAGATCTTGACCCCTGTCAGTGTGTAACCATGTTTACAAGGGAAATGCAAATAAATAAATAAACAAATAAATAACTAAATGAATAAATAAATAAATTATCGTGAAGCCGAGTCGTCATTGCTGTGTCCGCTCTTGGAGCCCGGCGCAAAGCAAGTCGGGCATACTGCACCATAGCTAAATCAGCTCCTCCTCCCTACGCTTCGTACATGACAGGGGCGTTTTCGTACAAGACACTGCGCAGTGTCAAAAAAAAATTGGCCGCGTATCTGCGTGCTTCGCTGCAAATGTCGTCGAAAGACGATAGTCTTCTGCCGGCCGTACTACACTGTTTTGCCTTGCCTCAGACAGCGCTTTCTCTATGTTGAATCGGCCGCATCTGGCTGGCCTTGATAAAATAGAGGAGGCGCCGAGGCGCTACGTGACATGGACGCTATCTGGCAGTGCTGTCGAGAAACATCACCTTGTGCAGAACCCAGCAGCAACATATCGTCGGCCGAGGGCTTTTTCGTGCATAGCGTCGCTTTTTGAGCGCAGCCTAAGAAACGCTGGGGTCTTCATAATTACGTATCTATGTATTTTCTTATAAAGAAACATACCAGAGACTACTTATTTATTGACGTTGCTCCTCAGACATGCGTAACATTTGCTTTTTGATCGATAATGTTCACAAGTATGAACAAAAGTACTTGTGCAAGATGGCTGGGCGCTGAAAGTGGTTAAACTTGATAAAATAGAGGCGCCGAGGCGCTGCGTGAGACATGGACGCTATCTGGCAGTGCTGTCGAAACATCACCTTGTGCAGAACCCAGCAGCAACATATCGTCGGCCGAGGGCTTTTTCGTGCATAGCGTCGCTTTTTGAGCGCAACCTAAGAAACGCTGGGGGAGGGGGTCTTCATAATTACGTATCTATGTATTTTCTTATAAAGAAACATACCAGAGACTACTTATTTATTGACGTTGCTCCTCAGACATGCGTAACGTTTGCTTTTTGATCGATAATGTTCACAAGTATGAACAAAAGTACTTGTGCAAGATGGCTGGGCGCTGAGAAAGTGGTTAAACTTTGGTCGGGTGGCTGAATCGTGTTACGTGCCGACAAACAGAGAAACAGACAGACAGACCAAAAGAAAATTTCTCCGTTTAAGTATCCCAAGAAAGACTATCGTCTTTAAAAGTCCCAGAAGTGACGTGTGAAGGCAGCGCACGATTCGCGGTAACCGCATGCCCGCCGCCGGCGCAGATCACATCAAGCGCCGGCCGCGGGTAGAGTGTACTAGAACTGTTGAGTGGTGTGAACGCGCCTCGCCGCCCGATGCCTTCCGCGTCGACCGTAGCGGCGGCGCTGCCATCGTTTAGTACTGAAAGCGCAGCGCGCGGCGCGCAAGAACTGCTATGCGCTTCGGCTCCCCCCGGCGCGCTTTTTTGATGCAGCTTTCTTCGCGCCTGCCCATCATTCATGTTTAGCACGTGCTGTCATAACCCTTGAGGGATGACACGCCAAAGTACTGAATTTCAGCTCCATAAAAGCCCATGTGAGAGATCGAAAATTATTTATTTTCTTGAGCTTAAGAAGGTTACTAAGGTATGAAAATTATCAGAAAAAAAAAGAAAACCCTGATCGGCACAGTGAGGCTTTATAGTCTCGGCATTATTACACACGTTACCTGAATTTAGATGTGCTTCAAATTAGTTTTGTGCTGTGAACATCGGCAGAAGCGTGTGTTCTAAAACAGCCGGTAACGCGTTAATTCAAGAAAACTTGGCTTCGGAGATTTTAACAATCATAATTATTGGTAGTTTAGCCCACTTTAGTTGCACTGCGTCATAAAAATGGTCTTCCTTTATACGTAAACTTTTAATGGATGCTTGCTTTATAAATACCCTTGAGAGATGCTGCAAATTAGTTATTGTAGCCGAAGTGACTGCTGGAAGGTATGCAAAATGTAAAAAAATGAAAACGGGCTGATTGCCGCGGTGAAGATCCGCAGTCTCGGTGTAATTGAGCCGAACTCGTTGCTGGGCTAGTTGGTAGATTACTTTGAATTAATAGACGCCGAACCTTGCCATAAACAAGCGTTAGCTGGCTTGCAATGGTATTACGCGAATAGAAGATTTGGAAAGCAGCGCAATATAAGCTGTGCATGGAAAAGGACAACTGGTTATAGTGAATTTAGGCAGAATAACAGACGGGCTTATAAACAACTGCGCTCTTTTTAATATGCTTTATATAAACCCGTATGCGTAGAGTTCGTGCCTCGGAAGTAAACGCGCGCCTTCGGCTCGGCTTCCTGGCTCGGCCTCCGGGTATTTTAAGCACTCGAAGCTTGCATAAGCGATGCACAGTAATCGAGAAAGCGCGCGGTTAAAACAAGGCAAGCCTTTCAGCATAATGATTCTGCGCGAAACCGGCACAATAAATTCTGAATCGTCACCGATATAAATGTTGTGATAAAGTTATTTGTACTCAGGTTTTTAATGAAACAATGGATCGCGTGTGTACTCATATGAGGATCAATGCTCTGGCTATCGTAGAGACTGCCGACAGAACGAGCGTATGCTTTCCTCGCGGGTTTGATACTTCTTCACTCTTTGTAATGCGCCCGTAGCCACTTATGATGTAGCGCGGCTCAAAGCGCTGCTTGCAAACCCCACAACACGGAATGAGCAGTTAGGCGGATCCTTGCGAATTCCGATTCTACGTCTTTTTTGTTAGGTCGGCACGCTCCTGAAACAGGGAATGGCTCGGCGCAATTTTGGCACGCCTGCATATTCACTCGTGCACCACGGTGCGTAGCAGGTGTGCATACACCAATAAAGGTTGAGAAATGCATTAAATGCGCTAAAAGCGAGCAATTACACGTTTTCGTAGGCTACGACGCGCGCGCGCCAAATGCAGACGCTCTCGACAGCTTCAGTACAAAGTGACTGCAGCGCCGCCGCTACTGTCGCCCGCCGGAGAATCAGCCGAGATGCGGCGCAGCCGCTTCGTTCGCTCCACTGCCCCCTTCAAGTACACTGTACCGCGGGAGCAAGAGTTGACTACAGCGCCACTAGTTCTCGCGACCGCCACGCGGACCGCCTCTCCAGCGGAGCTTTGAAACTGAGTAACGTTGCCCAAAAGTAGCCAAATGTAATTCATAAAAGATAGCCCAAAATAGCCGAAAAGAATAGATTATAAAAAAGGTTTGTGTTTATTATTTTTATACAGAGAGCGTTTATAAATGAAACAAAACAAAGAAATCAAGCAAGATTAACTAATAAAAGCCAGATTAAAACAAGGAAGACATTTTCTGGTAAGTTACCCATAGTGCTCATATGACATATGCATGTCTGCCGTGCTCCTCAATGCAAGAGCGCACATGTGCTGCAGACAGCAGAAATGGAAGTGAAATGCCGCTTTGCTTGCCAGCATTTCTATATTGTTGTTGCTCTTTGTAGGTAGGTAATTAACTTTATTAAGGGCACAGCGAGTTAATTTATTTGTTTTCTTTCAAGTGAGGCCACAATCTGAGAATCGTAGCGAAAGGAAAGGGGGGATTCCATGGCGAAGGAGAATCGCTTTTTTCATTACTTAAAGCAAATTAACTAAAGCTAAATTATGCGCACCACGTCCAACGCTCATGTTAGAACTAATATCAAGCGAAACAAATGTAAAGCGGTAAGTTGTATCCTACAGTAGCAACGATGACGCGTAGAGGTTGGTGATTGCAGGCATAGCACCGAAAAATTTTACGAGGCTTATTAAGCACTGTGCGTGTGCTTTCATCTACACTTAGATTGCAGTCCACAAGTGTATCCGCAGTGATAATGAACGACTCAGCAGCCGCGCGAAACCCAGCAAACGAAGCTTCGCTTTGAAAGCAAAGGAATGAATTAATTATTGCTGACAACCGCAACTGACTGGTGAAGGGTGCTGATACCTAAAGAAGGCGAAATGACGGGGAAAGAATAGTAGAAAGAATGAAAGAAAGATAACTATGCACATAAATACTTGATTAACAACGACCTTGAGGCTCAGCAACCAATAAAGAGGAGAAAAGGCACTGAAAAATAAGCGTTTGAAGTCACAGCAGGTAATATCCCAAAAGTAGCCAAATAGCCAACGACCAAAAATCCGCCAATTCCTCAAAAAGGTAGCCCAATTAGGTTATTCATAGCCCAACCTGGCAACCCTGACCAGCAATTCAAAATACGCGTACCGGACAAGCCAAAAACTTTTAAAGGCTGGCTTCACAGCTTCGACAGTGGATTTTTGGGGGGGTCGCGCTTATTAAGGGGATAATGGCGGCGCCGAGGGAGCCCTCTCGTTAAATCCGGTTCGCCGCAGTGGCGGCGGAGGAGTTCAATAATAGACCGTTTTCATTGCCATTTTTTGGGCGTGTTGGAAAACGGTACTTGAAAACATTTTCAGCGCTAACAAACAGGGACGCAGGGAGACGACAACACAATGCGCTAACTTCAACAATTTTATTTCCAGGAAACACCCCCTATTTAAGCATGCACATCAGCGCCACCACTCCTCTCAGTAGCCAACCAGAAAGGCCCGATCTAAGAGCTCAATTGATGGTGCACTCACACACGTGGCACTATTGCGAGATAGCTTGGGCTTCAATAATCTCTCTCACGTTTTTATCTCTGTGCTTCGCCAGTATTGTGCAAGAACCATACATTGGTGCGCAACCGCACTCCAAATAATGCACAGACAAATGACGGTAATTATTCTTGTTTCTAACGTTCAACTTGTGTTCGCGAAGACGATCGTACGATCGTTCATGCATCTTCCCGTCCGTCGTATATACTTATTTCCGCAGGTCAGCGGGAGCTCGTAAACCACCTCTTGTGCACAGGCCACAAGAGGGTCGCGATGGTTCTTGTTGAAGTTAGGGCATTGTTGAAAATTGTTGAAGTTAGCGCATTGTGTTGTCGTCTCCCTACGTCCTTGTTGCTAGCGCTGAAAATGTTTTCGAGACCTTTTTCAAGCAATTCCAGGACGCTCCGCGGGCGCGCGGAGCACTATGGGAAAAGTGTGTGCGCCGAGCGAGCCGGCTGTGCCGTCGCTCGCTCCTCGTTGAGCCGTGGGAGCACGAAACAAAATGAACACGTCGCCGCTTACTCACTGTTATTAAATCCTAAATACTACACATGTCCGAACGCACCTGCATGTATCTCTACGCATGAAATGTGAAATGAATGATAGTCAGTCAGTGTGGGTATTTACGTGCGCATGTATGTTGGATGGAGCAGTCAAGCGGCATGCAAGTTATAGCGCGCCAATACATGTAGTCAAAACGTACTATCGTGAGCTATGTGAGGTGGAACACGGAATTCATAATTATTCAACGATTACTTGTTCACAAGCCGCTATGGCATTTCATAGAATGTGGGCTTGTGGTAGGGCTGTTAGCACCAAACTGCCGTTACAGTATTTTGGTATATGCAGATTATTATTTGATTTAAATTGGCAAGTCACGCGCTGTACAAAGAAGTGGACAAATTCTAAACGTGCTGAAGGAATAAGCGATGGGTCTAGAATTCACTTGTCGAGTGCCTTGCACCAATATTTGGCTCTTTCTTGATGCATGGTTTTTTAAGTTTCACCGCGAAGCATGTTTGCAGGTAGTCTTCATCGAAACCGGTGTTTCATTTCGCGTCGGCCCATTCGAATATTGTTAAACGAGGAAATGTGATGTCACGCTTACGTGCGCGGGCCAGTCGATAAAAACTTGCGCACATAAGCTGAGGCAAATTGATCGTTTCAAGGAGGCGTGGTATCCTGCGTATCATTGCATCGGTTTGCCCAAAAGCTCATTCGCATAGCAAAGAAAGATAAATAAGGACGTCCTCCACCCGTGAGTAATGAAGAAACTAGGATTATTGCAGTTATTCCATGTATGAATCAGAAGCCGCACGGCCTGAAAAATGCATGGAAACGATATGAGGTGAGGGTTGTGTTTTCCGTAACAAATACACTTAGTTGCTCTTGCTCTTTAGTGCACAAAAGGTCGCAGGGGTCTGCACTGGGCAAAGAAAATGCGGCCAGATGCTTCCAAATCGTATCTTTTTTTTAAATTTTTGTGTGCGAGTTGTTAACCGAATTCCTGTTTCATGTGCTCACGTGTACATCGTCCAGGCGTACTGGTCAATGTATTAACACGCGCCTCAGAGGACATCAAAATTCATTGAATGGAGCCGTTTTTTTCATCTCACCTCGCAATGTCAGTGATGCAAGTCTAATCCAGTCTTCGAAAGAACAGTAATTTTCTATCGTCATCCTAATCAGACCACGCGAGAAATCTCGGGGACCTATCACATCATAAAGAACGCAGCACTTTGTGTAAGTCAACCTTCTCAATCGTTACAAGACAAGGAATTGAACTGTATTAATCGACTGTGAACATGCTCCTTAGTTCTTTCACTTTTTTTTTCTGTCTCTGTGACATACGCGATGCACCTCCATTTTTATTAAATGTTTTTCCCGCGAGCAATAAACTCTCTTTCGTGAGCGAGCGCTTGTGGTGTGTCGATTGCTTTCCTTGCCCTGCTTACTTCTTTCTGCGGTCTAAGCTTTATTCCAATTTGTAGTTATGGTGCCAACGACGGTTGCCGGCGCTTGTGGTTTATTACTGGACGCGCACGCTGTCTTTAGTGAATGGATCTTATTTTACTAAATACTAACTATACTTTCATTCGTATACTCTTTAAATATCAGAGCCTCACATTGGACTCGTCGAAAGCTCGATGGACTTTGGTTTCAAGCGCACCCGCGAATTATAGACCACTCCTGGACTTCATAGGAAACCGAGTTATATCTTTCTTTATTTTATTTTTGCCGTCAGGCGTACTGGTGCCAAAAAAATAATAATGAAAGGTGACGCTTCTGAGCCGCTCGGCTGATGCAACAGCGGGACAGAAGGAAATCGCAGAGAAGCCATCGCAGCGGTTCGTGGTTGAATTACGCTACACAAGTTGCACCTTGCCAAATTCGCTTTATCTGAGAAGCGCACTGGCACGGCGCAAGCAGGAAGCTAAAGCGTGAGGCCCGCGCGCTCGTCGCGGCGGCTGCTGCGGCGTACACACTTTTCCCATGAGTGCTTGTGCGCCCGTTGGGGGGCGCTCGTGTGCTTGAAAAAAGTCTATTGACCTGTGCGTCAGCTTCTCCGCTGTGCATGGTTGCTATACTCGCTGTAGAAAACATAATAAACGCAGCCAGCCAGTGAAGGCAGAGAAGAAGAAGAGGTAGAGGAAAACGTTCGACCATGGCGACACGATGGCTCCTGGCTGAGTTCTTTCGTACCAGCTAACGTCCTAGCGTCTACATTTTGGTGCCGAAGACCCACGTGCGGACAAGCCTTCTTTCTACGCACGGCGAACAGGATTCTACTCTCGCTTCGCGTCGCGGGCGGTGAGGACTCGACGGATCGTGGATGCGATGATCGGGGTTGGTACGACAACGTCAGCCAGCTGCTCTGTTCTCCGGATGGATCGACTGAAAGGCAAGCGATCTGCACGACGCACGCAGAACACGAAGATAATTCAGGAAGTGCGAATCTTGCTTGACTCCGCCAACGTCGACATCGCGAAGCTCGCAGCTGTACAGCAACGACTCTCCTTGAGTAACGACGACCTCACCCAGATAAACGAACAATATGAGCAGTATATCTCGACAGAGCATATCGAAGAGGAGTATACAGTTATAGCGGAGTACCAAGATGAAGCCGTCAGCATGCTCGCCGAGATACGTTGCAGGATATCCCAAATTGAACGAGCTCAGAACGGCCAGGCTCAAACTCGCAGCACTGAAAACGTAGAAGCAACGACCCCCAGACACGAGGCTCCCGCAAGGTCTATGGCGCCCAGGTTGCCCCAGCTGCACATCCCAACGTTCAAGGGTGACATATCACAGTGGACAGGCTTCTGGGAGCAATTCGAACAGCTCATCCATCTGAACAACGACCTGACGCCATCCACCAAGTTTTATTATCTCAAGAGCTTTCTGTCTGGTGACGCAGCAACGGCTATTGCGGGTTTGCCCACGACCGAATCTTGCTACGCCGACGCCGTTGCAATGCTGAAAGAAAGATTCGGGGATAAGACGGTAATTATTAAGCACCATCTCACGGCACTGCGAAATCTTCCACACGTGACATCAGCGAACGACATCCGTGGTTTGCGAAGACTGTACGATGCCACGCAACTGAATATTCGCTGCCTTGGAGCCCTGAACGTGCCGACTATGACATATTCGGCTATGCTGGTCGACATCTTGGAGCAGGCTCTACCGCGTGACATCGGTCTCTGCTTCACTCGAGAGAAACGACACCGCGCCTTGACACGTCCCTCTGACGTACGTGCTGCTCAAGCCTCCTCGTCGGGTGCACCAGCAGAGGCGTCAACTGCATCGGACGCCGAGCTGAACGATCTACTACTGTTCATACGGGTGGAGGTCGAAAGCAGAGAACAGCACGCGTTCCCACGTCAAAGACCTGCTACGGACGATCGCACGGACGAAGTGCCTAGTGGTGTCCCTACGGCATCCGTGATGCACATTACATCTATCGCAAGGTTGCAGTGTTTCTTCTGCCGTATGGATCAGCACGGGACGCGCAGCTGCAACGTTGATATTCCTCTTGCGGTCAAGAAAGTCCAGCTGCGAAAAGACAACCGGTGCTTCCGCTGCACGTCAAGAGGACATCGAGCGAAGGATTGCCGAGTAAAGGTCACCTGCAGTTCCTGCCGCGGAAGACACGCTTCAAGTATGTGCGACCCTAATTACCGGAGGGTTTCGACGACCGCAGAACGCTCAGGAAGTGCCGCAGGGCGCGTTTCTTCAAACGCTCTTTCTTCCTGCGATAACGTATCGTCCGCCAACCAAACGACGAAGGACAACGCGGTCTACCTCCAGACATTTCTCACCGACATAGTCAACAACGACAAGAGCAAATGCATTCGCGGGATTCTGGACGGAGGTAGCCAGAGGACTTTCATCCAAGAAGACCTAGCTCGCAAGCTCAACCTGAGTGTGGTCCGCAAGACACGTCTCGCGCTAAACACCTTCGTAAGCACTTCCACCTCACCACCGGAAAAGCGCAACGTGGTGAAACTCCAACTTCGAAATCGGTACAACAACGTTTCGGTTGGCGTGGAAGCTATAGTTATCCCTGTAATTTGCCACGACGTAGCTGTGCCGGCGACTGACAACGCATTTATTCACTCACTGAGAAACCAAGGCAAGCTGCTGGCAAACGATAACTCTGCAGTGGATAATCCGATTCCGAACTCTGGGATCGGCTTGCTAATAGGATCGGATTACCTCTGGCAAGTAATCACCGGCGAAATCATCCGGTGCCCAGACGTGCCAGGTTTAGTGGCAATTGACACCATATTCGGCTGGACTCTACAAGGACCAGTCTGCCAAAAGACCACCTTGGACTGTGGCACTCATCTCATCAGCGTTTTGCGAGTGGAGGCAGGAGAAGGAAAATCTACAGCGGAAATCTTGCCCTCTTTCCGAAAGACAGATTTGAGGGATACCAATCACTTGAGCGAATGTCCTGATGAGCTTCTGCAGTTTAAGCAGGCAATGAAGCAGTATGGCGGCCGACACTCAGCACTACCGTGGACAAACGACCTGCAATCACCGGGGCGATGACATCGTCGAGCGGCGAGCGACACGCGTGCCGTTTGCGCCAACAAGTCCTTTTCCTCTCGTGATGATACACCATAACTTGAACAACGTAAGTGGAGGAAACAGAACACTTGCCCGAACTTCAAAGCAGAGTTTCTCTGTCGACGAACCGCGGCGAGGAGCCGACACTTTCGACGAAGGACAAGATGCATATAACACAAGTTCAAATGTGGACGACTCCGGAAAGAACCTTCAAGAATTGAAGACAAGCTCTTCGAGGATATCTAATTTTTCTCCGGAATGCCCTGCGCGCTTACTCGTCGGGAAGTCACTCCGTTCTCATCCGGATCTCAACTCCTGTAACACATCAACTCGGCATCGGACTACTGTGAAAGATGTCTCCAGGAAGTACCCTCAGGGAGTCCTCACCGTTGGGAAAGATGGAAAAGGAAGTACTCTCTGAAAACACGACCTCCGCATGGGTACTTTCGAAGTTTCAACCGGTAGAAAGGTAGACAGTGTCGTAGCAAGACGACAGAAAGTACTGAAGTTTTTGGCCACCGACGTGACTAGCGCTGGCATATCCTGGTCATGGTGGACTAGTGCGGGCTTGCTCCACAAAATGCAAGCCGGCACTGTACTCAAGAGGCCCGTTCAAGCTGCACCGACTAGACTTGCCTCGTGCTTCTTCTGGGGCGGGGCAGGATGTAGAAAACATAATAAACGCAGCCAGCCAGTGAAGGCAGAGAAGAAGAAGAGGTAGAGGAAAACGTTCGACCATGACGACACGATGGCTCCTGGCTGAGTTCTTTCGTACCAGCTAACGTCCTAGCGTCTACACTCGCGGACAACTTTTCTTGAAAATGTAGACAAGGCTACGGAGCGGAAGTGAGCGTGTGCCACCGCTGAAGAATATAGTCCCACAATTGCGTCCGTGTTTTCCGCGTGAAAATCATAAAAAGCAACATTACTTTATTTTCTACGGGATGCTGTTTATGAAGAGACGCAGCAAGCACCAATGAGATATTCATATTCGTTTTACTATATGCAGTGTCATTTTGCGTTTGTGCACGTGGGAAAACGTCGCACGTTTGACGTGCACCTCCAGGTATTCCGACGACTCGCCTGAAGGAGCTTGTGACAAATTCCACTCACAGATGGCCGTCTACGCAGACGTAGCAAATGGTATGCAATTCGAACACGACCGTCAGTCCAAACACGAGCCGAACCGGACTACTTCGCGGAGGAGTACATGTGCAGTAGCTCCGCCCCTGTTGCTCTCCCTTCATTGCCAAGAAAAGTTGTTTGCGAGTATAGCGGCGCTTGGAAAACAGATGCGCAACTCTAGGTAGCATATACAGTAACTCTAGAGTAACCGATAGACATGAAAAAAATTTAATGAAAAAAAAATACCCAGGATAAATTGGGATTTTAACCCGGGCTCTCTGCGCGGCAGTTGAGCATTGACCACAGAGCTGCGCTGCTGCTTGTAACTCATCTGCAAAAGGACCCTATACAGGCGTCATGTCGGGCAAAGAATCGCGTTAATCTACGTAATATAGCGTGGCCGAAGAGTAAAATAACAACCAGTCATTACACACTGGCTAATTGCGCCACGAGTGTGTGGTTTATTGCTTCCCACCCACTGCAAAGTGTTCTGCCATAATTCTTCACCCTCATCAGCCACACGCATTGGCGTAGCTAGGGGTTGGCATACCGGGCCCGTGCCCCCCACCCCCTGAAATATCTTTTTACCATGGCATACAGAGCGCGAAATGAACATTTGCCTGCCCGACCCCCCTCTTCAGATCAAGGAAAACATCGCACCCACCCCGGAAAACATTTCTGCCTATGCCCCTGGCCACATGCGGCATCAACAAAGTGCACATAATACCTTATAGATGTGTAGCGGGCTTCTCGCTGATAAGCAGAAAGACGAATAATGGCTTAGTGGGTGCTGTCCTACTTCACAAAGGTTATGATTCATGGCGTAGCGGAAAGTCAGAGCTTCGTGTTGGGCCTGGGCCCAACACGAAGCTGCGCTGAGAATTCGCATTAGGCAGTGGGGTAATCGTCGGTAATTTCTTGTTGTTGATGTTGTCCTCTTGTAAACGGAAACGCCCGCCGGCACGCAAAACGTGTGCGGCGTCCTCGTCCCACACCCACACTTCAGCTGTTCCAAAAAATAATGGAGTAGAGGAGACGCACAGAAACTACCACAACCATCAGCTGGCGACGCACAACGCTAGCATTTCGGCACGCGACTGATGGCCTCGGAGGGACAATGGCGCCGCGTTGCGGCAGCTTTGGGCAGCGTATGAAGCTGCCTCATAGCGTGATGGCGAAGTTTGGGGACTATGAGACATAGGGGACCCTGGCCGTGGGTGATCCAGCAGCACATGACAAAGTTATACTGCCACGTACGCTTCGTTTTCATTTTAATGTAACGGACACGCGTAACCACTGCCTTGCCTAAGCCGCAAGTGGCATGTCCAACAGTGCCTGTGACAAAACATTTATTAAAAAGACCCGAGGACAATGATTAACGCGAACATTCCCGGTTATTGAGACTGTTCTGATAAGCTAAAGCGCGCAGCGTAAACAGTACCGTTTATTGGGGAACCAACGCAACCACCACTGGTAAAGCTACAACCTTCCATGCCACATGTATCAATGCCAATACGCCTTACCGCAGCAAAGGTTACCGACCAGCGACGCAGGGTTGCCATTGGGTAGATTTAAAAAGGAGCCAGAATTCAAGCTCAAAGTAGCCAAAACAGCCATGCCATTTAACTTTATCGCCAAATTTGTAGCCAAATAGAATTAAACCAATATAGCGAGTAGATATTTTATAAATAACTATGATTTTGAGTATGCAAGAACCTAGCACTAACACCATATTTTTTTCCTCTTGCTCTTCAAGCCACAGTTGAGTTGCAAAAAAGTATTTTAAATGCGGACCATTTCTTAGCGAACTTCGGTGACTTTGAGCGTATCTATCTATCTATCTATCTATCTATCTATCTATCTATCTATCTATCTATCTATCTATCTATCTATCTATCTATCTATCTATCTATCTATCTATCTATCTATCTATCTATCTATCTATCTAGCCGCCTACAACTTTGTGCTCTCCTGGCCGTATAGTTAATGGGATTTATACCAAATTTGGTATGGCATAACATGACTGTATGACGAACATAAATGGCTGGTCATATCATGAAAAATTATGACTAGTCATGAAAAGTATGATTCACATGCCACGCTCATGGCGCGTTCGCGGCCGTTTCGTTAGCTTGATATACACCAAATTTGGGATTGCGTGACGTGACTGTATGACGAACATAAATGACAGGTGGTAATATGCAAACAATGACGTGCATGTCATGAACAACATGATTTGATTTACATGCCACGCTCATGGCGCGCGGCCATTTTGTTAGCTTGATATACACCAAATTTGGGATTGAATGACGTGACTGTATGACGAACATAAATGACAAGTGGCAATATGGAAATCATGATATGTCATGAGCGACATGACTTGCATGCCACGCTCATGGCGTGCTCGCGGCCGTTTCGTTAGCTTGAGATACACCAAATTTGGTATTGAGTGACATGACTGTATGACGAACATAAATGACAAGTGGGAATATGGAAATCATGACATGTCATGAGCGACATGACTTGCATTGCCACGCTCATGGCGTGCTCGCGGCCGTTTCGTTAGCTTGATATGCACCAAATTTGGGATTGAGTAACGTGACTGCATGACGAACATAAATGACAAGTGGTAATATGGAAATCATGACATTGTCATGTGCGACATGACTTGCATGCCACGCTCATGGCGCGCTCGCGGCCGTTTCGTTAGCTTGAGATACACCAAATTTGGTATTGAGTGGTATGACTGTATGACGAACATAAATAACGAGTGGTAATATGGAAATCATGACATGTCATGAGCGACATGACTTGCATTCCACGCTCATGGCGCGCTCGCGGCCGTTTCGGTTAGCTTGATATACACCAAATTTGGTATTGAGTGACATGACTCCATGGCGAACATAAATGACAAGTGGTAATATGGAAATCATGACTTGTCATGTGCGACATGACTTGCATGCCACGCTCATGGCACGCTCGCGGCCGTTTCGTTAGCTTGATATACACCAAATTTGGTATTGAGTGGTATGACTGTATGACGAACATAAATGACAAGTGGATAATATGGAAATCATGACATGTCATGAGCAACATGACTTGCATTCCACGCTCATGGCGCGCTCGCGGCCGTTTCGTTAGCTTGATATACACCCAAATTTGGTTATTGAGTGGACATGACTGTATGACGAACATAAATGACAAGTGGGAATATGGAAATCATGACATGTCATGAGCGACATATCACTTGCATGCCACGCTCATGGCGTGCTCGCGGCCGTTTCGTTAGCTTGAGATGCACCAAATTTGGTATTGAGTGACATGACTGTATGACGAACATAAATGACAAGTGGTAATATGGAAATCATGACTTGTCATCTGCGACATGACTTGCATGGCGCGCTCAGGGCACGCTCGCGGCCGTTTCGTTAGCTTGATATACACCAAATTCGGTTTTGAGTGACATGCCTGTATGAAGAACATAAGTGGCAGGTGGTAACATGAAAATCTTGGCATGCATGTAATCTACAATGCCATTTACATGCCACGCTCATGGTGCGCTTGCGTCCAGTTCGCTAGCTTGACATACACCAAAATTGGTATATCGCGACGTGACTGTATGACGAACACAAATGACAGGTCGTAACATGTAAAACATGACATGCAAATTATGTAATACATGATTGGCTCCTTTATGGCTGCTTCGCATTACATCGGTTCCCACAGTGAGTGAGATCTGCTGGCTTTTTTTTCTTGATATCAACTATGATGCACCCGTTTGCTCCCTGAGCCACTCTGCTCTCTTCCTGTCTCTGAATGTTACACCTATCACTTTCTTTTCCCTTGTTCGCTTCTTCGTCGTCCTGCGTCGTCCGTGAGAGTATAACCGCCCGAAAAAGGCACCTTTTTCCTTTTGAGCTTCCTGGGGGGATTTGGTGAACCAAGGTTTATCGGCATCGCCCTCGATTCGGACAAGTGGTGCGTGTTTGTCAACAAGAGACATTTTCTGTTCATGAAGCAATGCATTGCTCTCTACGCCAAGCAAGCAAGCGAACTGCCTAAAGTACACGAAAGAGTGCCGTATTCTTGACTGATTTTTGAAAAGTTTTGGTCCGCGTTTGCAAGAACTTCTGATGCAAAAAATTTTGCTCCGAGGCGTTTTTTGCCATTATTTCAGCTAATCACGATGGAGAACATATCATTAGCGAACCTCGCTGACCAGTGGAAAAACTCACTGGTGAAACACAACGTTTGTAAATTCGGCCCCACCTTTTTTTTTTGTAATTGCGGGTATTGAAGCAATAGCGATATAGAGCTCGTCCCGCATTAAGTCCGGTGTCCGCGTCGTTGGTTGTGAGCGAGAACTCAGCGTTATCCGTGAGTGAAAAATCTAGAAAGATGCAAATAACATAAAAGTGATCGGGTTCGAGTGAGAATCGGATCTAGGACTTCTGCGTGGCAAACAGGTGTTCTATCACAAAGCCACGTCATTGCCTGAAACTTCTGCGGAGAAAAAATCTGCGAATGTCACGGAGTGGGAGGACACTCCTTAGCGCATGCAATAATGTAGGGCAGAAGCGTATGATCACGCGAGGCGTTGAATTGCGCAGCGAGTCAGGTATTTTAACGGCACGCTAATTAGAAAGCACTGGGACAAATTTAATCATCCCCATCAGCAAATGTGAGCAGCTGCGCACGTTCGTGTGTTGATTACGGACGCGTGGTGTCCCTCCGCTGATTTGTTAAACAAATAAATATGACGTGGTAGGTGCTTCGCATCTGTACTTGTACAGGCATTATAGGATAGGTTTAAACGACCAATGTTACGTGCACAAACGTTCGTTTCCTCGCCGCATGGTTGAGGTATTCTCCGAGAATCGAAGCAGGCTAGCAATTGAGAAGTGATGCGCGCCAGGCTCGATTACACTACAGCGTACGACTCTTGAAGGTGAAGCTCAAGTGGCCTCCAAGTTTTTTTTGTTGTTATTGTCCTTGTTGTTGTTGTTGTTGTTGTTGAAGGCTCATTGGCGGGTACTTCAAAGGTTAGGTCATGTAACACGACGTTCTGGTCACTTACACTATCGAAACTCATCAACAATTGAAGGGCGTCAGAGTTGGAAACCAAAACTAAGCAATGACTACCATCACCACGAGTTGGCGTAGATATCATTTGAAGTTTAATGCTCCAATAAGATATAAATTCGTTAGGGAGGTTAGAAGATGCAGTCACTATATTGCATGCCACTTATCGTACCCTACCACGTCTTGCCTGTGGCGATCTGCAGGTTGACGCACTCTTCGGGCATGTCACTGAGAAAATATTCTTCCCTCTTCCTTTTTTTTTTCGACCTACATACGGCGTACGAGACGCCAATTCTGTGAAAAGAAATACGATTTTGCGGCTTATTACATAGAGTTATCACCTGCACAATTCCGCAGGAAGCGTTGAACGCGTACATGCTGATCTCCACTCCTTTTGGTAGGCCAGTTGTTCCAGACGTGTAAGTGTAGAGCATGATATGTGTACGGGGATCACTGACGCAGGGATCCTCAAAAGTCCTTGCATCTTGCTCCTCCAAGTCCACAACGCATTGGAAACCATCGACACGTTCAATGGAGAAGAGCCCCTGCAAGAAAAAAAAAGAAAGAAAACGGTATTTAATATATAAATCATTGTTTTGGGCGAGCGAGACATGTAAGGCTAGCTAATTCGCACTTTTATTCGACAGCAGAATGACTACTACAGGAATGAACATATTGCTTCACTCGCTCCTTCTTAGGCGCAGCCTTCGCCGGTGGACATGTGTCCATCAGCTATTGTGAGGCGCTAGACAGTGGCTACAATGAGCGGTGTCTACAACGAGTAGACTTCGTCACGTCGGACAAAGCCTTTGACTCCACCAGGCCAGAGGTCAAAGGGACCTCTTCAGCTTCTGAGCCACCTTGTCAGCTGCAAGAGCTGGCAGAGGCCATTGGTGTGGCCTTACTGTCGGGAGGCGGGGTAGCCTTGGCTGCTTCCAGAATAGGGTCGGGTGGAGGTCGCTTCAGCGCACTGCACTCGGCAGGCACGACCACGTGGCGCCGTTGCAGCGCTGGTCCTAAGGCACTACATCGACGAAGGATATTTCGTCTACGAAAGCTCGTGATACACATCAGACAGTTTTAGTTTAGCGTTAGCGTGATAGCGGGGGTTTAGGGAATAGCGTTACCGTGCCGCAAACGTTCGTTGGGAACAGCGCGTTATAGTTTAGCGAGATAGTGTTTACGTGCCCAAACTGGGATGGTGGCGTAACCTAGCGGAGGGTGAATGCATTACAAAGAGTGAAAAGGAAAAAAAAATGAGAATTCTCGCCTGTATGCTCGCGCGCAGCAATATTAGTAGTTTTATTTAGTAACAATAAAAGTAAATGAATATGCACTACGCATCAAAAGCACGAATTTTTATGTTGCGGAATTTGTTGACACCGATCTCTTAGTGAGGCCTAGGGACGTTCGAAATAGACGCTATCTCAAAAACTATGCTAAGTTATCCGTAATACTCAGTCGTCGAAGCTACCTGAAGGCAAGCGCATCCAGTTTGCACAGTCGTCCAGTTACGGAATAATTGGATCCGTCCACACCACCGTGGTCCACATCAACGCTGAATTCCGTTCGAAGCGGGCGTCCAAAACCGATGCCATGTTTTACGCACACTACGTAGACCACGCAAACACGGTAACGCTAAATCTGAAAAATAGCGCGCGTGCGGTACACGCTACGGGTCGTTTAGCGTACTGCGGATGCGCATTTCGATCCCACTACTCCGCTAAGCCCGCTATACAAGAACTGTCTATTGTCAGACCTCGCGGCAACTTATGTTCTCTGTAGCTTTGATTATAAGGACTTCTTGTTTTCCAGGCTGCCCATAATCTTAAAGGGGCCCTGCGACACAAATTTAGCGTGTCGTTTTCATCGCTTCTTCTCGAACGGTGGAATGCGCCGATATCGTTGCGCGAGTGGCAATGCCAAAAACAATGCTGTTATAATTTTATTTCTATGGAGAAACCACACTGTTTTCGGACTGGAGCGACATACAGCGGCTATTTTCAAGATCGGAAGTGACGATTCACCACGTGGGAGTGACGACATAGGCCGTGCGTTTTGATTGGTTCGTTGCGACAAGTCGCGCGTAATATTCATACGGTCCCAGATATACCACACTATTGTGGGCTAAAAATGATAAAAGCTCTGTCTATACTTCCTCAGACACAAAAGAATTTCTGTTTTTAAATATGAAAATGTGAATACAATTGCAAAACGACGCTAGGAGCGCTGCACAACGGCCACCACGAGGCGAGTCGTCCGGTACGTCTCTGTAAGAGGCGCGCGGTGATTGGAAGCGGCCTTTGACGTCAGTGGGAGAGTGAAATGCGAAAGGGAACGCTTTTTTCTCGTCGTCTGCTGGGGTTTTGAAGTTTGACGGCTTATAAATTCCGCAACCGTGTACCGATTTCGATAATTTTTTTTGCGTTCATCTCAGTATTCGGCACTACACGAATTCCAGCGCTGCAGAATGCAGACGAAGAAGCGTCGTAGGGCCCCTTTAAATATGCGTGATGGGCGCCATTGCAGTTGGCGCCATGAGCCTCAGCTTTAGAGTCATCCGTAGAGCGTCCAGTGGTGGCAGCACATCTTTCACAGGTGAGCTGCCCGCGGGAACTCTGGGTAGCATGGCCAAACCACTGACACTTCAAACAGTGCCGCGGTTTTGGAATGCATGCTCGCGCGCATAAAACTCGTTGCTCTGGCAAAGCGGGAAATAAATTTAGGACGCCATAAAAGGATTAAAGAAGCTCTACACGAGGTCTTCGGCAGTCTCACAGTTTCGAGGATGTCACCAATTCGACGCATGAGTGGTTATCACGATATATTCGAACTACTTCACTCTCAATATGTGAACCTGCCTCCAGCGCTTCCTTCATTTTCTGGGTCCGTTCCTGCACCCCCTCTGGAGCTTTCTTCCACTGACCTTCGCTTTTTCCCTGAGGAGGTTGGCATTTCTAATGAGGCAACTGTTTCCTCTCTTGTAACGGGTCCCACTTGGATTGATGACCGTAGCGCCATTTATAAGAGTTTCGGGCTTTTGGGTTTATTAGGCTCCAACAATCTAAACCTACTCAGCAGCAAACACAGAACTTCTATCAGCGTAAGCTCTCACGCTATGCTGTGCATCAAGGACTATCACCTTGGTCCTCAGGTTTTAGCTGATCATCTTCTGATAGGTGATCCCACACCTTGTTCTTTAGCGGGTCTACACAAAGACTTCGATCCCATTTTTAATACTAACTCTAGACCCTTGTCTGATCCTTTAAAGCAGGGGTCAGCAACCTGCGGCCCCCCGGGACGACGTCAGATCCCCCCACTCCTCCCAGGAATCACTCCATATCTGAAGGCCGCTACGGCAGTTTTGACCTGAAATGGAGTTCTTGCTTGCAATTATGTTTGTAAATTGCAACCTTGTGATGTGCGTGCTGAAAATATTGTTACGGGGTAGGTAGCGTATATCGTACAGGGAAAGACACCGGCAAGAGTCAGATGGCTGAACAACACACTCTCGCGCCTATCGGGCTCTCTGGCTGTTCGTCTTCGTCCACTTCATTCCTCCGTGACAGAACCCCTGGGCGTTTTAGCGCCGTCTAGGCGCTAGTCCGGCGAAGAAGGGCGAGCGAAGTACGGTTTCATCTGCGAAACATCCACGGTGTCAACAGGTGGCGGACTTGGCGACGAATCGAAGTGCAATGGTGCAATGTCGTAGTTCACGTCACTAACTTGATGCATGACATGGAAAGGTCCTGCGTAGCGGGACAGGAGTTTCTCGGAGAGGCCTACACGGCGGCATGGCGACCGCCTGGGGCAAACTTCATATCACGGTGCCAGTGGTTATACCGGTCTTTTTTTGCTTATCCTGCGACGTGCAGAGACGAGACCGGGCGACTTAACGAGCCAGATAAGCCCGTTCAATGGCGTCGCGAGCGTACGTGGTAGCAGAAGGTACGGCAGGCAAGATGGTTTCAAACGGCAATGTGGGCTCGCGACCATACGAAAGATAAAAAGGCGAGAATCCCATTGTGTCGTCCCGAGAGGAATTGTACGCGAAAGTCACATAGGCCAGCGTGGCGTCCCAGTCGCGATGATGATCTTGAGAGACGTACATCGAAAGCATCTCCGTGAGCGTTTGGTTAAGACGTTCAGTAAGACCATTAGTTTGAGGGTGGTAGGGCGTCGCCTGTGCATCAGCTTCTCCGCAATGCATGGTTGCTAGCGGCGTTTGGAAAACAGATGCGCAACTCTGCTACCTAAAGGTAGCATATACAGGAATTCTAGATCTACTTATTTCCCAGAGTCATCGTCGGAAACGGGCCAAGCAGGTCAAGACCGACGCGATACATGGGATGAAGATGGGATGAAGATATCCAGCTGGTGGCAGAGGAGGTCTTTTGCGGCGTTGGCATAGCTCGCAAGTAGCAACAGAACGACGCACAGAGCGGTATAGACCAGGCCAGAAGAACCGGTGTCGTACGCGGTCGCATGTGCGCGAAACTCCGAGATGTCCGACCGTTGGTGCATCGTGATCATAAAAAACAGCGCAAAAAACGACGGACTAACACACACTGTTGCGCTGTTATTTTTATGATCATGATTAACCAACTAGCCCGAGTCAACGCCATTGTGCATCGTGAAGTTGCTGAAGTATTACCGGCCGTAAATGACTGGGAAGGACCAGTAGGAGCTCAGGGCCTTCGTTGCTGACATTACGGCGATGGAGGATGCCGTCTTGCAGCACAAACATACGGAATACGGCGTCGGTGCTGTCAGATTGGACAGCGTCGATGATAGCTCGCAGCGATTCATCCCGCCGTTGTTCGGTGTGCATATCGCTCACGTCAGTAAAGGCCATGACGCAGCTGTCTGGGTCTTGCCGAACGGGATCAGGAGGATCCACCGGATAACGAGAAAGACAGTCTGCGTCCTTGTGCAAGCGTCCAGACTTGTAGATGACGGTAAACGAAAATTCCTGGAGCCGCAAAGCCCAGCGGCCGAGACGTCCGGTCGGGTCTTTCAGAGAGATGAGCCAGAAGAGGGCGTGGTGGTCCGTGACGACTGAAAACGTGCGGCCAAATAAGTATGGCCGGAACTTGGCGACAGCCCAAACTAAAGCCAAGCACTCTCTTCCAGTGATGGAATAATTTCTCTCGGGAGGTGAGAGCAGGTGGCTGTCGTAAGCTATCACGCCCTCTCTACCGCGCTGGCGTTGTACAAGAACTGCGCCAATACCGTGGCCGCTTGCATCAGTGCGGACTTCCGTTGGAGCGAATGGGCCAAAGTGGGCGAGGATGGGTGGAGTAGTCAGGAAGCCGATCAGGGAGGTGAATGCTTGAACCTGCTCAGGGTCCCCATGAGAATGTGGTATCTTTCTTTAGTAGATCTGCTAGTGGCCTAGCAACGTCGGCGAAGTTTTTCACGAAGCGACGAAAGTAGGAGCACAGGCCGACGAAGCTCCGTACGTCAGGAGGTGAGCGGGGCCATGGGAAAGCTGCGGACAGCGCGGACCTTTTCGGGATCTGGTTGGAACACCATCAGCGTTTACAAGATGGCCAAGCACGGTAATTTGACGGCAGCCAAACTGGCATTTCTTGGAATTCAGTTGAAGCCCGGCTCTTCGTAAGACTGCAAGAATGGCGGCGAGACGTGTGAGATGGCTCTCGAAGGTGGAAGAAAAGACAATGACGTCGTCGAGGTAACAAAGACAAGTGGACCACTTGTAACCTCGGAGTAGAGTGTCCATCATTCGTTCAAATGTCGCAGGAGCATGGCATAAGCCAAAGGGCATTACTTTAAACTGGTACAAGCCATCAGGCGTTATGAAGGCAGTCTTCTCGCGGTCCCTTGCGTCGACAGAAATCTGCCAGTAGCCGAACCGACAATCAATAGACGAGAAATATGTAGCTCCGTGAAGGCAATATTATGAAGGCAACAATATTCATTTCTAATTCAATTTTAGATTACCGTCAATTCCATATTCGTCGAATTTTACCTATTTGCCCCCCTCCCTCTTCGATTTGTTGTGCGGCTCCCGCCCTGTGGGCTTCAACCAACTCGGCCCTCCGCCTCAAAAGGTTGCCGACCCCTGCTTTAAATTATAGCGTTGCTTTGGATGTAGACAAAACCTTGTTCACTGAGCGTGAGGTCATTGTAGCTATACGCTTCTTGTCTTCTAAATCTGCTTCATGTTCTGAAAACATTTCGGTGACTGAGTTATCGAAAATCTCTCCCAGCGTTCTAACACCTTCAACACTAAGTTTGCTTTCGGGTTGGTTCCGCTAGAAATCACACAAAGCAGGACTGTTTTCACACCTAAAAAGGGTACTCCAAAAGGACCGGTAATTTCCGACCAATTTCGGTTGCCCATGTTCCCTTCAGATTCTTTCCGGAGTTTTTCCTAAGTAGACTGCTACTAATCATTTTCATAACTTCCAATTAGGCTTTGCAGAAGATGGCTCATTCTGCAGGCTAACATGGGAACACTCGAACGCAGGCATCGTCATTTCTTCATGTAAGTCTATTTTTGCGAAAAGCGTTCCGTTCAGTCTCTCATTCAGCTATCTTCAGTGCCTGGAAAGCGAGCAAGTTCCAGTTCATATGCTTAACCTAATTAATCACTTGTATGTTAACTGTACCAGTACTACTGCTTACTCAATTGGTGGGTTAACGGATAATATTCGAGAGCTCTTAAGGCGTCCCATTAAATAGGGCGATGCATTATCCTTCTTTCAGTTTAACTGCAATATTGACCCTCTGCTTTACAAACTCAATGAGCTAGGCGCGGGTGTTGCTCTAGACGCAGTGGCGTACCAACTCCGCGAGGGGGGGGAGTAAGGTTCCATCACTGCGTCGGCCGTACACACACACACACACACACACACACACACACACACACACACACATATATATATATATATATATATATATATATATATATATATATATATATATATATATATATATATATTCATGAAGTAGGGAAGCTCTTACTATGCCGTTTTTCGTCATTCTGTGGAGAGTCGTGGTATTCGCTATACTTCTGTAACGCATTGTGAACTTTGTCCCGTGGCTGATGACAATTAGAATTATGGCACATCCCTTTGTAATGGGTTGGAAATATTCAATGACCCCCCTCACTGTATAATTTGCATATTGTGACGCCTGGCTTTTTTCCATTCTTCTACGACTACACGGCTCCTCAATACCGGCGATGGCCGAAAATTTGGATGCCAACGTCCGACTCTCTGGAAGGTCTACAACTTCTGGTTGGCAAACTACTTCGATTATGACATTCCCTCTTTCTCTGGCCATTTCTCCCCTCCGAAGAGAAGAGATGAACCAATTCGTTTCTTATGCTTATACGTCAACAAAAATCTTATTGTTCATTCCCCTAAGGCACTAAACATATTTTTTGTCTTTTGTCAATTTGTGCGCTACCCAACAATGGATAAGTTCCAACTCGCCCGCCTCTCAATCCTAGACCTCATTGCAGACGCTTCAATAAAACACCTTCAAAAGGTTAATTGTCTCCGTCAGTTAGTTCTTCCCATATTTCTCTACGGTTCGTCCAAAACTCTTGAAGTGTATTTGGAATCTGCTGGGCTAGATGGGCTAAAATGTCCACCGCCTCCCAAGAAGGTTTCCAGACTTGCATATTTGGCTGCCATCAAAGTGTGCGGGGGTTGCGAGTAATTCAACCGGATAGGGTCGCTGAGGCTGTTCATTTGAATAGTTCAGCGCGTCTGGTAAGATTAAGTAGTCCCTTCATTAACAACCTGCTTTGACAGTTTCTTGCATGGGAATTACTCTAAGCTCTCTGAAAATTTCCTAGTCCACACAGCTGTAGCGCCTTCAGAGGCAGTTAATGCTGCGTTCAAAAGGGGTTTTCATAAATGCTGGACAGACCTTAAGTCGAAGTACTCCAATAGCAATTTGCTCGCACATCAGGACCAGACAATGGCGAATACTTGGCTCTATCATGATCTAAAGCTACTTAAAGAAGGCGACCGTATTAAAGTCGTCTTCGAACTAATCCCTATCGAACAAGGGTACTCACTAACAGGGAGAGGTCTACCCGGCATCACGCCTTTGCAATCGATGCGGTGAGAAACCGGAAAAACAGTTTTTCACATCCTGCAGGAATGCCAGTTCATCCATGTTCAGCGGACAGAGCGCGATAATTGCGTCTCCAAACAGGTTGCAAGATTAGTCAAAGATAAGAATCCGAGTTTCAAGGTTTGCAAAGAACCAAGGTTCACAACTCGAGACGGTCTTAGGCTGAAGCCGAACCTCGTCACTGAATCCAGTGACCAGGTTTATGTCGTCGATATTTCCATTTTCTGGGATGCTAGTGAAGCTGTACTTAAGGACAAAACGAGCGAGAAGGCATCTAAATATGCTGTCCTTGAAAGTCTATTCGATGAGCCCGAAATGGACGTGTTCGAAGTATGGGACATGTACGCTACTTTTTACTGCGTAAAAAGCAGGAAGTCGATAGAATTGCTGCTTGTCAAGGCCGTTCAGATACGCATCCTCTGCAGCGAGTTGTGTCAGGCTGTCTGCCCCATCAAACGTAGCGCCGCAGTGCAGGCGCAGCGTACACTCTTAGTCAAATCCTAGCTGGAATACACGCCTGCAGGCAGGAAATCCGGTAAAATTATGGCCGCATCTAGTCAGTTCGTTACGCGGCTCCGTAGCCGTGTCGCACAGGAAGCGGCCCTATTCTAAGCGGCCGTCAGAATAGCCGTGCCGACGCTTAGACGGGATTATAAGTCGAATTTTTCCTGGCTAGGTACGGCCTGCGATTACCCGTGACGGCCCTGTAGGCGGCCTGTCTGTAGGCGGCCCTGATGCGGTTGCGGAAAAAAAAAGGTTTTTGACGCTGTCACACCATTTTCCGGCCAGTATGGCGGTAGTAATTATCACTACGGGTAACTAGAAGATGAATAGTATCATAAGTTATCCACATCTGCGACAACAACATGCAACTTACACACAGCGCTGGAACTGAACTCGGGACCGCGTGCACTGAAAGCAGATACCGTACCCATTGCACCACAGCGCCACCGCATCAATGCTCGTTTTTTCGCGGGGTTATATATCTACCATGTGGTTTGCGAACAGTCGGCGTAACGTTGAACTTCCGTTTTTGTGCCATACGCATGTGTTTGAGTGTTCATCATCGCTCAGCGCTGTGCCGTGTCCACTTCTTGCTTCCTCGTCTACGTGTTTCGCGCTGGTAGCCACAATGAATCTACACCAACTCGCCCAGTTTTCCATCCTACTTAATTATCATCATCAGCCTGACTACGCCCACTGCAGGGCAAAGCCCTCTCCCATGTTCCGCAATCATCCCGGTCCTGCGCTTTCTGCTGCCACGTTATCCCTGCAAACTTCTTACTCTCATCTACCCACCTAATTTTCTGGCTCCCCCCTCACGCGTTGGCATTCTCTTGGAATCCAGTCAGTTACCCTTAATGACCAGCGGTTATCCTGCCGACGTTCTACGTGCCCGGCCCATGTCCATTTCTTCTTCTTGATTTCAACTATGATATCCTTAACCCCCGTTTGTTCCCTGACCCACTCTACTACCTTCTTGTCTCTTAAGGTTACACCTATCATTTTCCATTCCATCGCTCGCTGCGTCGTCCTCAATCTCAGTTGAACCCTCTTTGTAAGTCTCCAGGTTTCTGCCCCGTAGGTAAGTACCGGGAAGATACAGCTGTTATATACCTTCCTCTTGAGGGACAGTGGTAGGCTACCATTCATAATTTGAGAATGCTTGCTGCATGTGCTCCATCCCATCTTTATTATTCTAGTTATTTCACTCATGATTCGGCTCCGCGGTTACTACCTGTCCTAAGTAGACGTATTCCTTTACAACTTCCAGTGTCTCGCCACCTATCGCAAAGCGCTGTTCTCTGCCGAGATTGTTCCACATTACTTTACTTTTATGCATATTAGTTTTCAGACCTACTGCTCTGCTTTCCGTATCCAGTTCAGTAATCATGAGCTGTAATACGTCCCCTGAGTTACTCATCAATGCAATGTCATCAGCGAATAGCAGGTTACTAAGATACTCTCCATTAACTTTTATCCCTAACTCTTCCCAATCTAGGGCCCTGAAAACCTCCTGTAAACACGCGGTGAATAGCATTGGAGAGATTGTGTCACCCTGCCTTACACCTTTCTTTATTGGGATTCTGTCGCTTTCTTTACGGAGGATTATGGTGGCTGTGGATACGCTGTAGATTTCTTCCAGTATGTTTATACAGTGAAACCTCGGTGATACGAATCTCGCGGGGTAAGGAAAAATATTCGTATCATCCGAAATTCGTATCACCAGTAAACATGAAAAATCTGTATGCAACAAAAGAAGGCTGACGTGCATTTTCACTTATTGTTTCTCAGGGTCGCAGCAACATCATGAACAGCTCTGAATGATTGCCAGTAAAGTTTCTATAGACGTCAACGATCATATAGTTCTACTCGTAAATATACGGCGCGTGCGCGGAACCAGATGCGTTGCGACCCAACAGAGTTAGTAGCCCCTTCCTAATCTTACTACGCTTTTTCCGCATGACACCAAAGTACTGCGGCAAAAGTTACGTAAGGAGCGCTTTGCACACGATAGATTAAAACCAGAAAAATTAAGAACCACTGCCCTTCGTTGTTATTTTCTTATTGTGGTGGTGCGGGAATGTCTTTCGGGAGCTTTACAGCCGTGCCCGTACTATCGGGAGGTTTGCTGAAAATTTGAGCATCTCGAGCAAATCGGAGATCTGGCAGGTGTGTGCGTTCCCGATAATCGTGCATATTGACGTTGCGAGGCCCAAGCTCCTTCTCTAAGACCGTCCCCTTTCAGTCCTCATCCGCCTTTCATAGGGCGTCTGATTGCGAGGATATTGCAGGCAGGTGTGAACACAGTACAACATCGCTGCCGCGAGCACAGCAGCACACGTCGAGGCATCGGGAGTTTAAAAAAAGAAGCAAAGCCAACGGCATTAAAGAAGCACTGACACAAAATTTCGAAGGCGAGATAATGAGCGAGATAGATTTATGTGGAGACATACACAACATCTACGAAATATCAAGGGCAAATATAGCCTAGAACATATTTAAAATCAATTTCAAAGTGCATGCCGCGTGACTGAGCGAGATGCGGAGCCCCCCGCGACGCCGACATCAACGCAGTGGCAATGTAAACAAACCTACGTCATGAGTTTGTGTTGGCCGGTTGCTGGCACACGCCTTGCGCTTGCGCTGCCTGCGAATCCTTCCTCCTTGCCTGCGGCTTTGCGTGTGCTGGCTGTCAGTGCGGCACCCGCTCGCGCGCGTGGCGCCACGTCACAGTTTTGCGTGGTCACGAGGCCAGCTGCGTTTATCTTGCCACCGGAACTGCTCCTGCCTAGCTCGGTGCTCTTTGAAACCGAAACTGCGACTGGGCGCTCTAAAAATGTCTCTAAATAATAACCGTCGCACACTCGCGCAAACCAGGTTTCCAGCCGTGATAAGCGGGTCATAAGCTACCTATTGCAACAAAAAAAAAGGTGCAAAATTTTTGTGTCAGTGCTGCTTTAAGGGTCATTAGGGCCTCCAAGATTCGCGCGCTCAATTTAGGAGGATACCACGCGCTGTTTATGGCCGATCCTGAGAAACTGACAGGACGGTGCGAATGTCCACGCTTGGGTCTTCCGCGGCAGTGCAGGCAGCACCTGTTCCAAACTCCACGGTAGTGTAAGTTCGTATCAAACGTCGCGGGGCGGAAAAACGGTTCGCAACAACCGTACTCCGCTACATTGGAGGCTAATGGGCCGAGGCCGGGACCACAGCAAAGTTCGTATCACCCCGAAATTCGTACGAACCGTGTTCGTATCACCGAGGTTCCACTGTATAGGCTTCGTCGATGCCCTGATTCCACAGTGCCTGCATAACTGCTGATGTTTCCACCGAATCAAATGCCTTCTAGTAATCTATGAAGGCTATGTATAGGGGTTGGTTGTATTCCGCGCATTTCTCTATTACCTGATTGATAGTATGAATATGGTCTATTGTTGAGTAGCCTGCACGAAATCCTGCTTCGTCCTTTGGCTTGATTGAAGTCTAATGTTGTGTTAATTGTATTAGCAATTATTTTTGTAAATAGCTTGTAGACAACGGACAGTAAGCTGATCGGCCTGTAATTTTTCAAGTCCTTGATGTCCCCTTTCTTATGGATTAAGATGATGTCATTTTTCCAAGATTCTGGTATCCTCCCCGTCAAGAGATCCTTGGTATACAGGGTGGCCAGTTTTTCTAACACAATCTCTCCACCGTCTTCTCGCAGGTTTGATGTTACCTGATCCACACCAGCGGCGTTGCCTCTTTGCATTCCCTCTAGGGCTTGCTTTACATCTCCTTTCAATTCTGGTGCGGCGGTCGCATTTCGATGGAGGCGAAATGGTAGAGGCCCGTGTACTGTGCGATGTCAGTGCACGTTAAACACCAGATGGTCAAAATTTCCGGAGCCCTCCACTACGGCGTCTCTCATAATCATATCGTGGTTTTGGGACGTAAAACCCCAGATATTATTATTACAACGCTATATCGTGAAAATGCATCTCAAGTTTGTGCCGAAACGTTTTAGGGTAACTATCATAGGCGATATCATCGGGCAGATCATTCCACATGCGGATGGCTTGTGGTAGTGCTGATGTGTTAAGCGAGTTTGTGTTACCAAAGATACGGGTGAAGCTGAGATTATTGTATAACCTGCGCGATGTGTAGAGAGGGCGTTCATGTTGCAACGACGATGTTTTGTTACTGTAGGCGTACTTATGAAATAGACATAACAGGGACACTTGACTGCGAACATATAATGGTTGTAGGGAATAATCGAGTTTAAGCTGAGTCACACTGGAATTATTGCAGTAGATTCTGGAAATGTAACGGGTGGCTCTGTTCTGAATTGCTTCAAGCATGTTAATTTGATAATGAGCGGACGGATCCTAACTAAAGTGTATCGTAAGGCACTGGAAAATGTTCCCACCATAGACCTTCTTGTAGAAAAACAAGTGGGCCAAAAGTTCTTGCTGCTACGCCAGAAATGTCTTCCTGAAAAGGTATATCAAATAAAGAAGTTCATTAGGTTTTCAGCATTCAACAGATTGAATGTTTTACTGAAAACTCTGGCTCGACTTATTTTACCACAAGCGTTTTTTTTTTCAAAAACACAAATTAAAATGAAAAACCGAGATGTTCCTTGCCGAGTATTCCATGCTGCGTTTTGCACCTAACCTGCAAAGCGTAGTGTCACTGTTGTTCTTGTAATATGTAGAAAAATACGGCAGAGAAAAAAACAGTGCAGGTTAGCTAGTTCATGTTTTAGCACGTCTTAAGCAAGGCAAAAGAACAAAGTATGATGACTAGTGTGTGCTCTTTATCATTGTTTGATGAAAAGTGTTCTTTAAGAAAAAAATAATTCCATTCATCCTTAAAACCTACTGCAAGTTTTGCAAATAACTTAAGTAAACCTGGAGCTAGATGTGACAAAACGGCTATGTTTAACACATGAGGCATACCACAGTGGAGGCTCGTTGCTATGCATTTAAATCTGAAACTCTGCTAATACCGTAGCAGAATTTAACTCTTCCTGTTAGTGCTTTCCTTCCTGGCTAAATCTATGAAAGTGTACTAACCTGCCTGTAAGCCACGTGCCACCCTGCATCTGCCAGTTATGAAATAAGTATGTTCTGACAAATTTTTATGCTGATTGCTACTTGATGTTACGTTGAATAGCCCTTTGCCAGCACTCACTGGATGTGCAATCGATATGACTATTCAGGTCTACATGAATGTATAAATTTACCTAAGAGAGGTAACACACATCAGGAGATGCATGCAGCCCATCCTATTTACTGTTTGCCCTGTAAAGTAAATTTACTTGCTTGGCACTAGCTGGTTCAACCACCCGGCACGTTTAACCGTGGGATTTCAAGATACAAATCGGAGCATGGATGCAGTGTATTAACTTTAAAATGGACTTTCTTAAGACGACTTTCTTCTCATTCATTTTCCACTGTTTTGCATGTAGCAGCTGATTCATAGTACAGTTCATTTCATGACAGAGATGTCTGTTCTAGAGGCACTTGAGTGTTAAATCAATAGTCTTGTTGGTATGATAGGGTGCAGGTGCACATTATGTGTATTGTATCGATGCGGCTGAGATAAGACCTACCATGGAAATGTGCTGTAATTAGTGGTATTCTAAAGGTTTTCATATTACCAATGACTTCCTCGATTACAATAATTTGTTTTATTGCATAATTAGGCAATGAATAGCATTTCATGGCATATTCTAACCTAACAAGAACTGGTGCCAACCGATATTTTGCGAAGCATCCAGACGAGCTGCATAGCTTCTTGGAAAGCCGCTGGTGCTCATAGCTCCACAGCGAATGTACGGGCCATCTTGAGCACTATCTGCAAAGTCAAACATGTAAGCGACTCAGTACAATCATGCTGAACTGATCACCTGTGAGGTACATCCGAACTGAAATCGGATGACTGGTATAAATTCAGTTTAATGTCTGTCTCAAACACTTTTTAAGAGTTGTATTTATTGTCCTCGGGCTCCTCTGGACCAAGGACTTAAATTATTCATCATTATTCCGCACACAATACCCTAATTGGCAATGTAGATTAAGCATTTTTTTGTAACTACAGGGCAACAGCTTTTCCAGCTATTACCTTTTTCTCATTGCTATTCCTACTTTGAGGTCTGCTGCCTTCATGGTAGCATAGAAAGCGCCGTTGCGCTTCTTATGCAAAATCGATGTTATAAACAGACTACGAGTTTCAAGAAAAATGCGTGATAAACGTGGACGAAGAGAGACGGGACGCGCATATTAACCAGTCGTTAGTATGCGCTTGCGCTGTTCCCATCTCTCTTCGTCCAGGTTTATCACGCATTTTTCTTGAAACATGGATTACCTACTCGCCCAACAGCCTATTCTTCTAAGACTACGAGTGGTGACGCACTCTATGTGCGTTTCATTTTTTTTTTCATTTGTAATATTTCTTTTATATTAGGTTGTATTCCTCTTACCATCTTCCGTTGTCCAGTGTAGCCGTCAGTCAAACAACTGAAAAACCTAGCTTTCTTTACATCTATTTGTTTCTTCCTTCCATCCTTGATCCAAACTTTGGCTATAGAGTAAATTTAAGCCTTCAATATACACATATGAAGTTCAGTAGTATTAGGTTATCACTGCTCAATCAGTGATAACCTTCGCACTACAACCGACCAAATTTAACCTTTGTCGATGAGGCCACAGGAAAAAGATTCGCAGTTTAAAAATCACTCCCGAGCCCCTGTTCCAGCAAATGCACATCAGTTCAGTGACTTTAAATCTGCTTGCTAGGTATCCTGATAAATGAGGAGCTCAAACAAAGCAGGCTACAGAATGGAGTAGGTCTATATGACAGCACACACACAGCCAATTTGCGACAGAGCCATCTGGTGGCTTGTCTGCCGTAGTCTGGCGCTTTCTTATGCTGCACTAAAGTCAATAATCACATCGACCAAAAACAAGCACGAATGTAGGGAACTATGTTATTTCAGTTAGTTTTTCTTTTTTTGTCTTGGAGACGCAAAAAGTGTAGAATGAGAACTTGTCATAGAAATGTCTTCTCACTTACTGATATTCTGTGCCTCGATGAATTTTCACAGCTGCACGGCAGCCGAACAAAGACGTCCAAGATAGTTCACCTCTGTATCCGCTGGAAACGCTGGAAAAGGGGAGCGCACGGTAATGTCAAACGTTAAAATCAGGACAAGTCAACACTGAGGATAAACACAAACAAATCAAGTATGAGAACAGAGTAAAATGAAAACAAACATCGGCTTGATGCACATGTGACCAAACGACGGCGCGACAAGCGAGGCTTTTCGCTTGAGTATTTCCTGAAAGCACGTCGCTGCATTCATGCTTTATCGCAAGCAATCATATCGCACAAAATATCCTTAACAGAGCCCACACGAGTGTCGATTAACTGGCTGTACGAAGCATGTAAGTACTGCCCTCGCAGTAGTCTTCAAATGTGCACCAGGCATCTCACACCGTTGCTATGAGCCCTATTATTACACCGTGCCATGAGCGCCTAATGTCCTCTTGTTTCTTTTTGCTTTTTATTGTACTTTTCCCGCGACACACAGTGCAGAAGGACACCTGCAAGCACCCGAGCGACGATACGGACGAGTAAACAGAAAACAGAAGCATTACTTACCGTCCGGGGCCCGACTGTGCCGAGCACGCAGCGTGCGCATCATCTTGATTGGTAGTCGCAGCCGTGGGCTCGCTCGAGGCCCGATACCGTCTTGAAACGAGCGCGCTCGCAGTATAAAGAGCGTACTGTTGCCGTGGCAGCGGTGACGAAAGATGGTAGTAAATTGGCATTGTGCTGAAGCCTGCGGCTAAATCAAGAGCAGCAAAATGCAATGGAAGGTCGCCTCGGGTAACAAAGTTTTGTGACGGCATGAAGAAGACTGTCCCGTCGGATATGGCGCTGCACGAGACCTGTACAAATGCCGAAGCGCATGGTACGATATAGGTGTCTTCCTTCACGAAAAGCTTAGCGGAAGATTCAGTGTCGATAAACGCTAAATCGGCGAGGGAAGTGAATTCAACCTCAGCTCCAGCACAATCAGTTATGGCGTTGTGGCGCGAGACAAAGTCCCATCCTAAGGTAATGGCGTGGGAGCACGATGAAAGCGCAATGATCTCTATCATGTACACAATGTTTGGAATGGTCACACGTGCAGTGCACGCTGCGCTCGGTTGAATGGGCTCACCACTAGCTGTACGAAGCCACAATCCGAAAATGAGGTGTCGGGACTTTATGAAGTGAGCGACAAAATGCGGCATCGGTTACAGAGACAGCAGAGAGATTACAGATCACAGTGGGGCAGCTACGAGATCTTGCTCGCTCGCAGCTGGCCCGCCTTGTCGCCTTGGATGACGCCACGGATGGGAAACGGTAGAGTCGTAGTAGGCTCCTGGGTGAAGGGAGAGCTGCCTTGCGGCTTCTTCGCGGCCTTTATTTCCATTATAAGCGACACTTGTTCGGCGCCCATGGTCAGGATAGAGAATGACGCCACATTAGGTGTTGAAGGTTGCATTGTCAAAGCTCGCTGCTTGCATAATTCGTCATACACTCTTATCACGGTAACGTTTAGGACAGCATAAAAAGGCAAGTAACTTATAATTTACAAGTTACATGGTTGTGACAACAATTTTATCTTTGTGTTTTCTTCATTTCCCTCTCACATAGAAGTTACATTGACAGTAGCATGCCATTTTAAAAGCTAAAGCACCACGATAGGCATTGTAAACTTTAGATTGTAACTTATAAAAGCGCAGTGACTCATTCGTCAGGGGACCTACACTATGAAGTGGAAGTTTATTGATCAATGTGTCACATCGCGATCTGTGTTGTTCAAAGTTGGTTTAGCTATTGAGAAGTGGATAATGTATAAACAGAACGGGTCTTTACAGCACTAAAGCAAATCACGGTAGCAGCGCTTTAAGATTGTGGGATACTGTGCAAGCAATGGCGGGGTATGAATTGAAACTGCAGTTCAGTGAAGTGAGCCTGCTTCCAAACACGTAATTGAATAAGTGGCATAAAATCCGAACGGACATGGGCAGAAGCACAAGAACGAAATACCTTATTATGTTGGTTAAATGTTTGTGCTAAACAAATTCTTAAGTTGCTCCCATATCTATTTTGCTTTTAAGCCGCAGGACTAATTAGGTGTTCAGGACACTAATCAGGACACCGTGTCTCGGCGGCGGTGCTTGAGGCATCCATTGGCGGTGACTGTTCACAGCCGTGGATCTTGGCGGAAGTTTCTTCGGCGGTGCCTTTGGCATCCATTCCCGACGAGGCGTGCCCGGTACTGCGTGTGGACGATACACTGCCCGACTTCTGTCCGGCAACACTTCAAGCATGCTTCCTCGAGACGGAATTTGACGCTTTCCGCCACTCAAGTCGAAAACAATGTGCACCCGGCGACTTTGGCTGTCACCTGTTGCTACAAATTGTCCCCTAAGGGCATTTGGACGGTGGGGCGTGGTAACCGGCAGCATGGCGGAAGCGCTCACCGGTTTTCTACTGCTTACGCAGGTTGGTGCTCTTGAAATTTTTTCTAATCAACCACTTTCCGCCATGCCGGTTCCACCCCAAGCGCTCTTATCTATGTTTTTTTCTCTGTCACGTTCGGCAAGAACGCGGACGAAACGGCAGTGTGTCATTTTTCGCAGTTCAGCACTTTATTGGTTACTATTGCTGTTGTGTGGCGGGGATATTGAAGTTAACCCGCAGGGCCAACCCGATGCGCAATTTTCTAAGCTCCTCGATGGGCAAAATAAAATGACGTCGAAGTTAAATTCTATTGAAGACAAACAGAACCAACTCACCCTAGATGTCACGGACTTGAAGGCTCGCATTCTTTCACTTGAGGCTAAGTTTGGCAAAGTCGATGACGTACGCAATACCGTCGCAACAATGGCAGATCAACAGAAGGATGATCGCGCGGCATTGACGGCTCTTACCGAAAAGATTGATGATATCGAGAACAGGCAAAGAAGGAATAATCTGGTCTTCCGTGGCTTAGACGATCCATCCCCGAACGAGACAGCCGCCAAATCTGAAGAACTTATTTTAGAATTGTGCAAGAGTAAGCTTGGTGTCACAGGCTTGAGTATTGAGCGTGCGCATCGCATAGGGACATACGCGGCAGGCAAACCGCGTCCAGTCATAGCTAAATTCACTTCCTATAAATACCGTCAATCGGTGCTTTCGAACGCGTACAAACTAAAAGGCACCAGTTGCAACATAAGTGAAGATTTTTCACACTCGGTCAGGGAAAAAAGAAAGAAGCTATGGGACTACGCGAAGTTGAACAAGTGGGATGGTGAGAAGGCAGTTTTAAAGTACGATACGCTTAATCTACGGGGTAAACGCTTTCAGCTCGACCATTCAACGGGAGATGTAGTTCAGCTATGACCGGCTCGTAAGCGTACTATAGGGCTGCCTTTAAGGGTTTTATTGATAAATTGCCGGAGCATAAAGAATAAGATTGATAAATTTCAATGCCTATTACGTACTGCCCAACCCACAATTGTGTTGGGCAATGAGTCGTGGTTAGATTCTTCTGTTCTGGATTCCGAAATCTTCCTGACAAGCTACCACTGCTTTCGACGCGATAGAAACTCTCACGGTGGAGGTGTCTTTATTTTGGTGATGAATAGCATACCTTGCGTTCACTTGCAGTGCGTACTTTCTGATGTCGAGGCAGTTTTTTGTAGGATGCGGCTGGCCAATGGAAAGGGCACGGTAATTGGCTCCTACTATCGCCCACCGAGCGCGTCGTATGAGGAGTTTACCAAGCTGTCCGATTTTCTTGAATGTTTAAAAAACGACCGTGTCTTGTTCGGAGGCGACTTTTAACCTACCAGAAATCGACTGGTCATGCGAAATTCCCAGAAATACTGTTACTGGTTGTTTGTACTCCTTCTTTGATCTAATGGACTCTCCCATGCATTTGAACAATACGTTCCTTAGTGCGTCGCGTGATGATGGCACTGGCCACGTCTTGGACTTGTTATTGTGTAATGGGTCTGGTATTGTATCTGATGTCCATGCTATACCTGGTTTGAGTGACCATAACATTGTTGTAGCTGATGTCAGTGTCAATAATTCATCTGTGGTGAGGAAACCGCCGAGAAAAGTATTCTTGTATGGTAAAGGTGATTACCGTTCTATAAATCAGTCGTTAGATTCGTACTTCCCAACATTTGATACATTAGCGGATGATTTCAGCGTTGAGCAGTTGTGGGAAAACCTTAAAAAAAGCTTTTTTATCTCCGAGATAAGTTCGTTCCGGCGCGGATGCTTTCATCCAAACGTGATAGGGACAAACCATGCTTTAATCAGCAACTGCGCCTCTCGCTGCGCAGGGTGCGGAGGGCGTACTTAAAGTATAAAAAACACAGGTCCCCGGTAAACTTATCAGAACTAAAGAGGCTGAAGTTTGATTTCGAGAATTTTACGAAATCGACTAAGAAAAGCTATTTCGCGCAGCTTGGGGAACGATTGGTAAAAGACACGAAAGAATTTTGGAAGTATATCCGGCGTAAGGGTCAGAACGATGACATCGTTCCTCCTCTTGAGTACTTAGGCACTGTTATCGATGATGACAAGCGCAAAGTTGAAGTATTTAGCAGTTACTTTTGTTCTGTATTTAGTACCTTTCAAGCTCGGGTTGTAGGTGGGGATCTTTCGTTAAGTAATGAAGCAATGCCCGAAGTTGAGTTTGCCTTGGAAGGTGTACGTAAGCTTTTAGCAATGATTTCTCCCAGGAAGGCAACTGGGCCAGATGATATAGCAGCAGCATTGCTTAGTAATTGTTGGTGATTCTTTATGCATGTATTTCTGCCGTCTTTTTCAAATGTGTTTAGATACGGGTGCCGTTCCTTCTGACTGGAAATTAGCAAATGTCGTGCCTATATACAAAAGTGGACCTAAAAACTGCGTTGAGAACTACAGGCCAGTGTCCTTGACTAGTATTATATGCAAAGTAATGGAACACGTTATATATAGTTGTATTATGTCGCACCTTGTTAAGCATAATTTATTAAATGCTAACCAACATGGCTTTAGGCAAGGTTTTTTTCTTGTAGTACGCAGCTAGTAGAATTCACCCACGATTTGGCCTTAGCAATAGACAATTGACAGGTAATCGATTGCATCTTCCTAGATTTTCGCTAAGCGTTTGACGTTGTGGCACATGACCTACTTATTAGCAAAATTGCACGCCTATAAATTGGACAAAAAAGTAATTGCATGGATATCGGAATACCTTTCACATAGACAACAGTCTGTAGTTCTCAACGGTATCTCCTCTAAAATCACTGCAGTGACCTCTGGAGTACCTCAAGGCTCTGTCTTGGGGCCTCTCTTATTTTTATTGTATATAAATGATATCACTAGCGGCATTACGTCGTCTTTCAGAATGTTTGCAGACGAATGTGTGGTGTATAGAGTTATTGATAGCGATTCTGATTGTCATGCCCTTCAGAGTGATTTAGATAAGGTTTCAACCTGGTGCGCGAAATGGGAAATGTCGTTAAATGTTTCAAAGTGTTTATACATCACCTTTACAAGGAAACACATATATAAGGCATATGAGTACAAATTAAAAAACGTTACTTTACGCAAGGTTAGGGAATGCAAATACTTAGGGTGTTTTACTTACCTCGGGATTTAAGGTGGAACAGGCATGTACAGGAGATAAGGAAAAAGGCAGCACGCAAATTGGGCTTCCTACGACGAAATCTTTTGGGCAATCACCTAGTCATTTGAAGGAACGATTGTATTTCACTCACGTACGTTCTGTACTTGAATATGCGTGTATCAGCTGGGATCCCCATACTCATCAGTTAGTTGACCTGCTAGAAAAAATCCAGGGTAAGGCTGTACGATTTGTCTTGGGAAATTACGACAGCAGCCTCAGTATCACTGAAAGTAAGCGCGCACTTCACTGGCAGGATCTAAAAGACAGAAGAAAGGCCCTGAGACTAAAATTCTTTCACAGCGTTTACTATTCAAAAACAGGCATAGACAGAAACAAATACATCTCATTGCCATCATATATTTCGCGTAGAAGGGACCATGCCTTGAAAGTTCGCGAATTTCCTTTTAAAGGTGACACTTTGCGTTATTCATTTTTTTGTAGGACCACGAGCGAGTGGAATTCTCTTCCGTCAAACATTGTTGAAATACATAGTAATGATGACTTTTACCGCGCTTTGTGTGCAGAAATGAATGACTGTTGATTTAGTGATGTATACCCCCCCCCCCCCCCTGCTGTAATGCCTGCAAATGGCGACGCAGGTTACCGAATGAATAAATGAATGAATAATTGAATTGCCCCCGGGAAGCTTAGCTAATAGCGGAAAAAGAAGATACATGAGATGGTAAATCGTGACAAGATAAAGTACTGTGAGCACACGACAACCCACAGTATTAAACTAACGATGCGATCTAGGAACCATCCCGTGACGCGAGAAAAATATGTTACAGGACTCGCAATACAATTTATCCGAATTTCCTCATCGTCTTGTGTACTTTTTTTTTCGCGTGAAAATTAACTAGCCGTAAAGTACAGAAAACGCCAGGTCACAGCATTGCACCATGCAGGCTTAAACGTTATCGGATTCGCCAACACAGGAGAAAAAGATGCCGCTAAGTTCACAAAACAGCGTGCGAGGGCCGCTCCAGGGGGGGGGGGGCGCATAGAGAGATGTGTGAGCTCGCGGTGAGTCACATACGTGGTGTCCTTCTGGCGCCGCTTCGACTTCATCGAAGGAGGGACGGCGTCATCTCTCCGAGACTTTGCACAGCTCGAGGTGTATACCGGGAAGAGCATTCGAATGCGAGGCGGTTGGTGCGGTCGTTGAAGCCGCGCTTGTGTTGCTGTTTGTTTCATCCATTTAACCAGGATTTACGCTCCGCGCTTTGATGACGTGCGTGGTCTAATCGTGTTTTGTACGTGAGTGCCATGTAACTGGTGATACAGTAAGGAAAGACACTCGTGA